>KN500481.1:16442-27952 GCA_000787155.1 Scartelaos histophorus | reverse complement strand
AATAATAATAATAACAACAACAAAAAAAACATCTCCAGATTGGCCACTATAATGGTGAGATCGGCAAAAGCGTGACATAAATGCATGAGTGCACGGTATGCATGGAAAGCATGCATTTCATTGCACATATTTGCATTCTATAGGAGCTAAATAAACAGCATTATCACCATGAGTAATCACATAAATCTTTGGGGACACACTGCTATATAGAGCACATGCCTGAAATGTATGTGAATGACATTAGTCACACTGCTTGGGTATTCCCTATATTTATGAATAAATATAGACAAGTAGAATTCAATAGTAGATTCATTTGTACGTGAGAGGGAAGTTCTCATGGCTCACTGCCTCCAGTATGGGATTTACTCAGTTCATGCCTGGTTTCCCCATGCACGCCCAACTGTCACTATCCATCTACATAGCAATTATGTAGAAGCTCGTACACAGCTCGTCCTCTCCTTTGTTTGATTAAAACACACTAACAAGAATACTTTTTTTTTTTTTTAACATGATTGACATGATGAAAGCCATAGCACAAACCATAGCTCAAATACACAGTTTTGTAGAGTGGTGCGTGCTTAGCCCCATGTACTGCATACTGACATAAATAGTGGTGAGAGGAGTGCTGTATACAGTACCTCTGTAATATGATGATGTCGAGGGGCAGACAGTCCACAAAAGTCCAGGCGAATCATTCGATCAGTGAGACTGGGGTTGCCTCTTTGGGCTCTCTGAGTTTATAGTACACATGGGCAGATAATAAGTAAGAGGCTGAATTTGGCCATTATTACACCAGGGGAACTCAGCATCTGATAGCCCTGATAGATACAGTGTGAAGACCACATTAAGAAGCAGACTTTATTAATTGCCACAGGTCAACCCTATATTAAATGAGTCCAGAGGCATCTGTCCTGTGTCAGGCACCAAAGGGAATCAAGCTGCAGTGGCGAGGCATTTCAGGACAAAGGAAGGTTGGCAAAGAGAGGCAAGAGTGAAAATTGATCAAAAACGGCAGGTGAAAAGGAATGCGAAGTCATGTTGCTATAGCAACTAGCCGTGTAGCCGTAGATCAGGACCAGAGTTGAATGCAGTCTTTTCTCTATCTCACTCTTTCATTCCACAAATATGCAGAGCGGCATTGACCATGTGAGCAGCTTCCTTATGCTCTGGTCGAACAAACAACATGTCAAGTACACTGACCATCTGACCATGTCATTCGGCATTTCCTCACAGGCCAGGACCACTTTAATTCTGCCACACTGATCTTTCCTGTGGCCAAACCCACAGTGGGCAATCCATCTGAGGATGGATCACATGCTAACCTTCTCATTGGTATGCATGAGACAAGACTGCTGCCTGTGTCATTTCTACAGGCAACCGTGTGGTCTCTGCTCTGGTGGATAATGGAAGCTAGAACACTGAAAAGGCTGTGGCTGTTGCACCAAATGTACTAAAACAATGTGTACCTAATAATATCCATAATAAAATATAAGCTGGTAATAAAACAGGCTTCTGCTATAGACACAACAGTTCACAGGGGACCTGTTCAGTGACCCTGTTTAACAAAACAGATCTTGAAACTTTTTTGGGTCTATCCAGAGGGCTAACATTTAAATTTAGGAAGCCTGGAGGCTGCAGAACTGCACAGTTTGATGCCATCTGTGTTCACTGTTCATATTCATGAGTGTACAGCAGAGCAGTAGCACTATGGCTATGTGATGTTAATGAAGAATTCCACACTTAACTGAACATCACCTCAGCGTGATTGGATAATGTATACCATACAAAAAAGAGAAAAGAGAAAAGATGCTTAAGAATTCCAAATATGAATGTGATGGCCCCATTCCGTCAGATGTGCTTTGGCTACCCATGTACCATTAAGTCTGTCAGGCCTTCAGGCCCACAACATACCAAACACACACGGTTATTCCCTGGTGTCCTCTCTCCCAAAACAAATGGTGACAACTGCCATAGAGGAAACTTAACAAGGCCAGAGGCAAGCTTCCTCATGCTAAGCTTTTTCCTCCTGTCTGTCTGTGGACACACATATTCAACCAAGAAAAGATAAATAACTGTTTAATAAATGCTTAAGACATAAACAGCCCACTTGATGAAGCTTTCCTGGCAGCCATCTTGTTTGGAAACATCTGCTAAGGAATCCTTTGGAGTGTCTGTAGAGTGAGAAACCCCCTCTATGTCACAAGCCTATTTCTCCCTGCTTATGTGACAGAATCTTCATATCAAAGACATCTATACTGTAAGTCTGAATTAAGTGACATACAGTGTGACTAAATTATGAATATGAATGACTTGCACATATAAAACATATAGTGGCAAATTAGTATGTTATTCAGATTTGGAGGTACATGACAAGGACATGGTAAAATGTAACTGCACAAACAAATCTATTGTAAATTCATCTATTCACAAACTGCAGTCATGAGCTACTCCAATATTCTTTTTATTTGGCGAGCAACAGAAAAGAGTGGAGGCTAGGCACAGCTGTAAAAGGGGCTGCTCTCCACTCCAAAAGAGTCCCAAAGACCAGTGTGGGACGGAGACAGCAGTGGGATAGGGGGGATTAGAATGCGTTGGGTTTAATAATCTAGACACACTAGAGAAAGATGACAGGGCAGGAAAGGGAGAAGACCATAGATAGCAAATGAGGAAGGATCAGCAGTTGTAAGTAGAGGTCCAGGGATTATGTGATGGAGGTCAGCCCAAGCCCTGCTCTCACACTGTGGAGTCTATGTGCACAAATCTGCTTCTTACAGACAGAGTTGGCAGAGCGCAAATGGACTCAGGTCCCAGGGCAAAAACTTGACAGTTCTTTAAAGAATGATTACATTTCCTACAGAATATAGTGTATGAGGGGAGGAAACCTTCAGCTGATAAATGATGAATTATAGGACTTCTATTTTAGGAAACCAAGCTTTTATGTCCCTTGGCAAAAGGCTTGAAACACGTTATTGAATAATGAAGATTACAAGAACAGAAAAAGCACATGAAATAGCTCACATGGCAGTAAAGCACTATGGGGACCAGAGCTAGAGATGCATTTCAGTGAATTAAAATATCATGGAGAAGTTAAATTTTCCAACTGCATATGTGCATACTGGCAAATGGGAAAATGAAAGAATTACCATGAATAGATGATTACACTTCAGTATTTAAGTTTGCAAATGTATAAATTCATACAAATTCCATACACTGTAATTGAAAAACGTTTTGGAATTATCAAACATATGGAGGGCCACATTAAATCCCCACACTCTCCAGCATTTCCAGGGCTCTCCAGTTAAGTTGCTCCATTTTCTGTGCGACAATAGCTGAATGGGCTCCTATTGAGGGCCTAGATGGGGTGCGGGGCAAGTGGTGACGGAAGGGCCAATTGACAGACGCTTTATTTCCATTTTGCCGAGACAGCCTGATAGACTCCGTGGACGGGAACACTCCTCATATCAGCCATAGACATTTGCTTGTGCGAGACTCAGGCAGAACATGTCAACTAAGCTGTTGTCAAAGGAAATGTGCATGATGGGGAGACACTGAGGAGGGGGAACCAGGCTAAATGGTCAGCGTAGCCAAAGGCGGTACTTCACTCAGGGGAACGGTGCATGAAATTCATACCAAGTGACATAAATATTTGATGGTGAAATCACACTTCAAAGATCTATACGTACACTGTACAGGTCTCTCTATAGGCGGATGAATGCAGATGATTAAATGAAAGGAAATGTGATAATGAAATGATGTCAAATGAGAAACACCTGAAATATAAAAGTGAGTGCTTTGTGAATGAGTGAGTAAATCATGATTGAGTAGGTATAGCAGCAGGTGCACCAGTCAAGTAGAACTTAAAGGTTTCTGACATCACTTTTCGTGTGGGGGATCCACCACCTGCTAATCTCCTTGGAAATGTTATAGCTTTGCATATTCATTCTACAGTATGGCATCAAATTCATCTATTTTGAAATGATTCAATTATAGGTGCTAAAAGAGATGCTGAAAACTTCATTCTTACTGTGAGTGGGCTCGCCTCTTTGCAGATCTGACTTGTAACTTGGTCTAGGGGCACCACCTGGTTCTCCCCATGGAGACAGATCCATTTAACTTTAGAACATTAAACATTTCCATGGACAGAAGGTCTGGCATATTCTTCACCAGATATGTTACAGCACGGTTCAAGGTATTGCATGGTTTTTTTTGTTTTTTTGTTTTAAAGTAAAATTTATCATTCCCTGATTTTAATACATTATGGCACAAAATGCATGTGCCAGTATGTATGCTTATTCATCAATCAAAGTCGTTATTAGCTAATAACCCCACTATCATGCATATTTCTTTTCATTTACCATGTCTGATCTCCTGCACAGACAATCTCTGTAAATGACACCACAGGATAAAAGATGAATGGCATTCATAAAAAGACATCAAACAGCTTGACAACTGCACTATAGGAGGCACTCTCTAAATCACAAAACTGCAATTTGTTCCGAAAGAATTAGAAAACGTGCCGTCTTCTTAAAATGAATGACCATTTTCCCAAACAACCCACTGATAGCCCTGCCATTGAAAATGTTCAAATTATAGTGTTGGTCATTGTGTAGTCATAATGGACCCCTATTTACTGAAGTGTTTGTCTGTCACATCAAGAATTACACAAAGGGGAAGAGGACAAAAGAGTGTACTATTAGCTAATACAGGAGAATATTAGATCTATATTAGACAAAATATTGATTAATATCTGTAGAGAAATGTATGCTATATTTGTTCAGTTTATATGGACATTAAAAATATGTCCATAAAACACTAAACACAGTTAAGTTCATTATGTTTAAGATTTTTGCAAAAATATTGACACTTGTTTTCCCAATTTGATCCTTTTTTTGGTTTAGGATTGCCCGGTTGGAAATCTTGACATTGCACAAGGGAATTCATAACTGTTACTTAGAAAAACTCTTCTAAAGTACAAAAATTATATTATCTGACAAATGCAAATATAAGACAGTATCAGAACAAAAATGTGTTTCTTGAATGTAAAATTTGCGCTTATCTTTTGGACAGAATTCTATGTGTAAGTATTTAGAACTTCCCAATTTCTGTAACTTTCAAAAATGTTTTCAATGAGTTGATAAGCATCTGGGGGGTCATGTCATCACTTTCCCATCCTTTGAACTTGTGCACACTATTAGAGGAAGATGCAAGATCTTAAGTTTGTATTGCACCTTTTACAGATAGAAATCACAAAGTGCTTCACAAATGCAAACCTAATGCTCTCTAATGAAGCTTTGAGCTCTAATGGATGGGAACTAACTGCAGAGACTCCCATCACCAGTTCTGTGTGTGTTACAGCTAAAGCTAAAATTGCCAATGGACCACTGAGCATAACTACGGTCAATGTCTCTTATAAAATTGTCTCTGTGTCTGATGGCATTTGCACTGAACGAGAACCACCTGCCATATATAGAAAGATGATAGATAATAATTACACATTCCTATTGCAAACTGTGACAAATGGATAAGAAAACACGCACATCCGTTTTGTCATTGAGCTTAAACTTTAACACAGTATTTGGAGCATTAACAGTGATGCATTACAGTAATAATGTTTATCATGAGTCTACCAGTTTATGCCTAAAATCTCATTACATTTCTTGTATTGATTTAACTCCAAGTGAGTCTGAGAACATTGTTTATATTACCATAAGACTTGGCTGTACTGACAGACTCTTATTGATTCCTCTGCACAATGTACTCGGTCCCTGCGGGTTTACAGCTCAAAGGAACTTTGACACAGTGGTCACATTTATCCAGACAAATTATTTATTAGACTAAATACAATTAAATTATAAGTTTATTATTTTCACAGAGTGCATGCCAAGTCATTGGAAGATTGTATCCATGTATGAATACACAGATCAAAACTACAGACTGTATAAAGAAGTGGGATAAAGGACTGTGATGTCACCCATTGCGTTTTAGTTTAGCAGTTTTAGTGACGAATTAGGAGGCAAGTCCCATATTAAGAACAGGAGTTTATTTACGGACAAAATAGTGAGCGAGCAAATACTGAAATAAAAACATCAGGATCATGAAGAGCAAGTAAATGCAAATATTTTAAGACCAAAATGACGAGGCTCATAGCAGCAGTTACAGAGAGAGGGGTGACAATTTTTCAATTTAAAAATCAGTTGGAGCTGAAGTTGATGGAGTCGGAAGTGTGCACATGCTCACTTAATATTTGTAACGTGCAGCTAGTGTGTTAGCTATGTTCTTATACAGTCTATGGCTAAAACACATTATGGTACACGTCATTTCCTTACTCTCATATATACTGGGCAATAGTCACACTAGAGAAAAGTGTTCAAACTGCACTACCGGCACTTCAGAACATCTAACAAAATACAACACAGCTCCGTAATTAACCAAACAATGAAATTAATTAACTATTTTGATTAGCTTTTTATGTAATATGCTTTCTTTTGGGTGACTTGGTTTTATTGTCATTGGTTCATATTATTCACTACACCATATCTGGTAATACTTTATAGGAACTCCAACATAATTAGATATAAAAATTGTATTATTTATTGTTCAAAAATATCTTGAAAAGCATCCATTCTTACGGTGAGCCTCTCCACAAATCTAACCATTTAGCCTGAAGCCATTTAGCCTGAAAGTGTCCATGGAGATTCTTAAGTTTATGGCTATATTGTGGAAGATTCTAGGCACATCTCCGCAGAGACAAGCAGGTGATGTACCCTCCACCAGAAGAGTTACACAGTGTACCTTTAAGAATAATCCAGGCTTAGTTACTTAATACACTAAATCCTAACCCTCTAGTTACTAAGCCAGTATAATTCAAACTATTTGTTTATTATGAATAAAGTTTTGTTCATGTTTTATTAATACCATCAATGGTGTAGTTGTTAAAAAATATTACCAGATCTCAAAAGTTTTTACCAATTAATCCAACACTTAGTAAATCCGTAACTTCCCCTGCACACATCTTGTTCTGAACGATGATTTGCCATCTGCCCTATTAGCAATCACAGCCTCTATATGAAACCTAATGTGTGTGTACAGAGCATGATTGCCAGAGCACTTGCAGTAAAGCAGGCTGCAAATGCATTGATCTCTCATTCGTCACTCCCCTCACGGCTTCTACTGCCAATTACATGATTGTACGTTTGATTTATGTTATTTTTTATTATTCTCCGTTTCTTAGTAATATAGAAATATCCGTCCATTGCAGTGGCAAAGTCTCCCTGCCCACTCATCCCCACCAGTTACATACGTGACTTTATATTTTAGCAATGTCTCCTAACCCTTTCGCACATACACAAACCAGAGCTACTGCAGCTTCAACTGTAATTTCCTTTGCCCCTCCTCTTGACATCATCACAGCAGATTTGGTTTAATAGGTTTTCACTTTTTATGAGAAGATCTCATTATGTTTTCTTCTCTTCTTCAAATGTAGCCATAAAGAACGCCCTCTGTATGCTACCAGATACATAGGCACTTGAAAGTCAGTGTCATGGTTAACATACAGCACCCAAGGCCAACATAATGGAGTGCATTCTGTGAAACAACCACTTTTAAGATGAAAGAGAAACCCCTTTTCCCCATTTGCCTTGTGGTTACCTAGGCGATTATCAACAAACAACTAGGCTGAGTGTTTGTGAGTGCGTGGTAAGGTGCATGTTCTGTGGCGCATCTTCAGAAACTGAAAATCGTGACTTCTTCCTGTTATATGAAATGCAAATTGGCTGGGAGGATTGGCTCTAGACTTCTCTTTTAAAAAACCCAAGCATATCATTGATGGTTAGAAATTACTGAATCTCTATTAAAATGTGATTAATTGCACAGCCTACATTCAAACACTCATTTTAAAAAAATGATTAAATAAATAAGAATAAGCACAAAAGGAAAAGCTTTCTGCTCATTATTTGTCACGTTTAACCCAAGAGTTCATACTAAGCTGCAATATGGAACATTTCCAACTGCCCAGACTGTAACCATGACAATCCTCAGTACCTACTTGGTTATTCCCCTCTTTGGAGCCAAAGAAAAACAGCTTAATAAAGCCAGGCTCTGACATAGGCTAAAACACATGCTCACATTCACAAAGGCCTTTCTTTCACTTACAAATCTTTTTATGTGAGAAATGCATTTGCTGTAACCAGGCAGAATGTGGTTACCGTCTTTCTGAAAGGCTAACCCAGCTCCCGCCTCCACCTCCAGCTAAATCACCACAAATAGGTATATGAGTGAGAGCAAATCAATACGTGGCTTTTCATTACAGGCCTATCTCCTGGCACAAGTCAGTTCACAGTAATGTCAGATAGGTGGAAATTGAGAGACTGATCATGGACTGCAGTATCTTTAGTAAAGGACCAGAGGGGATACACTGGGGAATCCCACTCCCCCTGCTTTAGTCATGGTATCGGAGTTTGGCATTGTGCTTCTATGAATGGGCAGCATGACAGAAAATGGGTGACAAGTTGTTTAATCATATTGAGCTGGCTTGTTTTCCAAATTAAATTTTATTTTTTCTTTTCAAAAGCTACATACAAATGGATTGGAGTATTGATTTCCAAGACTTTAAATCCATGCCATGTAATAAACAAAAAAAACCCCTCACAACTCTGCATGCTCTAAACCACATGCCTTTACTGACAAACAACTGGCTATAGACATCTCCATTTAAAAGACCCGTGACATTAATGATTAGACATAAGTGAATCTTGATCAATGAAAATTTGTTCTGTCCAGTCTTAGCCCAGCCACACCTATCACCCAGAGCAGCCATCCTCCCCATACACTTTACACTGACGAATAAATACCTGACCTTAAATGTACCACCACTGCAAGCATCACTCACCAGCAGTCACTCGAGTGAGAAATTGTTTTTGTTTGTTAGAAAAGCAATAAGTAGAAAATGAAAGCCTTAACAAACGTTCAATTGTTCAACTATTTCTGATTCAGTGGATGAAAATAACCAAGTAGGTAAGGTGGATTGCCATGGTTACAGTCTGTGCAGTGAGAAATGTTTAGTATATCTGCCTTCAAGATGTGAACCCTCTACACTAAAAATAGGGAAGGAAAAACTCCTCTTGAGCCAATTACAGGTATTGCTCAGTCAGTATTGAAAGTGTGTTTGAATCAGGTGAACTACGGTAAAAGCAGATCATAAAGAGCTCTGTTAGGAATATGTTTATTATCTTTATGGTGGGTTTGTTAATTAATTGTACAAATAATGCCATAGCTCCTTTTTCTTTTATGATCTCTCAATTGCAAATGAAACCATGAGATTCTGCCATCATTCATTCCTTTCTTGACCTTTCCCCTCTGTATAACAAGCCATCCATTTCTTTGCAGTGTCACCTGTTTTTTTTTAACTGCTCATCCCAAGAAAAAAAAATGCTATGCATCTGCCCTGACAGCATGTAAATGTAATTTATCAGAACTGGGAACGCATGTAATAATGACTGTTCCACACGAGGAAATTGGACAGGTAAGAGATAAGGAGCATGGCTGGTTCTTCAATGTGCACATGTGTCTGTGGCACAGCATTGTCTGGGTATTTTTATCTGTATGAGTCAACACCCTTTACCACACACTGTACTGTCCTGCTCGCTAATTGACCAAAGCATGAACAAATATCCACCTATTAAACATAGACACCCACTATGGTGCTAAGCAAAGTCTAATTAGAAAGAAATCTATTCATCTGTCGCTGACCATGGAATCAGCATGAAAGCCATTGTAATCTGTACCCAGATTCTGTTAATACCTACCTTTATAAATTCAAATTAAAGCATGCATAATTACGACATATTTGCTAAGCAATGGACATTTCTACTAAATGGTCTTAAGCTTAGTTTTAAGAATAACATGCATGGTACCTTTTCTACTGATCTAAATGTGAAAACATACTATGTCATTAATAAAATCCCTTGTGTTTGATAGGGCACTGCGATGGATATTTGTGATGCAAGCAGAGAGCTTGTTGAAGGTAACAAGTGTCCCTCCCTGTTTGGTCAGCAATCTGTTTCACTTACTGCATTTGCAATGCCCTGTGCTCCGTTCACAGTAGATGAGCTGCAGAGTGGGTAGACAGAGAATAATGACGTTGAGCATGCACAACAACTTCCTCCCTAGGAGAGAACCCTCAGGAGCAGTTTGCAGTATTATGCAGTCAGCCATAACTAAAGCATCATTACAATATTGTTCACAGCTTTGATCAACACGAGCCAAGAGATTGGCAGAGTAGGCTTTTAAGTCTTTTGATTTTTGACTTCTGCATAAAACAAACAATGTAGTGTCCCCTGCAGTCTTAATTTGATCGCCTGAGTCACTTTTTGCCTATGTTTTCCTTAGGCAAAAAAATGCCATAATTTCAATTTTGGGGGGAGTTTTTTGTGTTTCCTGAAAAACCTGAAAAAATGACTTATGCGATTATTTTAGGAAGGTGACGATATATAAGATGCAATCTTGCTGCAGGTAAGAGATTAAATCACAGTTAAGAAGACATTAATTTCTTGATCTACATCCAATAGAGGTGAAACTGTCTTGTCTATAATGCATGTCTTTGATAACATTAAGAGTAACAGAGAATAAGCTGGCTATCAGCTGTCGGCTGACCAGCTGAGACAATGACTTCCAAGCAGAACTCATGAGTAAGACTCAATTATGCACACTTCAAAAAAGCACAGACTCAATAAATCACAGCCAATAAACTGGAGTGACATGTTAATGAGAAGATCTACATAAAAAAACAAAGAACTGATGACATGCTCAAACATTCGGAGAAGCATAAAATGACTGGTTGCTAACAAGAAGCCATGACAGGGTTGGCCCACCCAGAGCAAGAACTTTATGAGTATAAAACAATATTTTTTTAACAAAGGATTAAGAAAAATAGCACTAGTGTGAGCACAGACAGAACAGAACAGTCTAAGTGAAACAAGCAGGGCATGCCATCCTTCAGCTTCATTCTTAATGTGCCAAACAGAAATAACCTTTTACCAAACCTCTTTGCCTGCCACAATCTAAAATCATACAGAAACAGCAATAACTCTTCACTATGCCTTGACTGCTCCCACCTCCTCATTCTCCTAACTGACACTTCAAAGAGAAGATCTGGAGATAATTAACAATATGGTGCGAGGGCAACATGACAACTTATGAATATGCAAATGTGACTGGGACTGCATCTAGTCGTCCTTTTAACTTGTACTTTCTCTATCCTTCATGCAGAGAACACGTTTACATTGGCCACAGTAAGAATGATGCCTCCACAGTGACACAGCTCAAGCCCATGTCCAATGCTGCTCTCCTCCTGGCCTTAACCCAGCCGTGTAATGAAGGCTATAAATCAGCACCTTGGACAACGCCTCAAGCCCCCGGATATCCACACAAACCACTGGAGTCTAGCTGGAGGAGGAGGGAGGGGATGCCGCTTTCAGCACCTGGGGAGAGTGGACAGCGACAGCCTCTGACAT
>KN500480.1:21968-42917 GCA_000787155.1 Scartelaos histophorus | reverse complement strand
AAATACATTTAATTGAATTGAATTGAATAGATAATCATGTGTGAATGAAACAAAACACAAGTCCAGGTATGTTTTTGCGGAGGTAACAACATTTCCAACATGACTTAGAACTCAAAAGAGTCAATTTTGTGGGCCTTTTTGTGGAATATAGGACCTTCAAATGTAATATTGTCAACCTTTTTGTTTTGGGGGATACATGCCTCCTTTTATTAGTAATGGATGCAATGGTAGTATGAGTAATAGCAGTGGGTTTAATTAGAACTAGCATTTTTATCATATACTTGTGTAGACTTAGTTCGGGCCTGTTCTAGTCCTGGTTTAGTCCTGGTCTAGTCCTGTTTAGTGGCGGGAGTAGTGGTATATTTAGCCACAGTTTCGTTGTGTTATGCCTGTTAATATTGGCAGCAGTATTAGTTTCAGTATTATTCGATGACGTACAGTTCATTGCGTGAATTTTAATCCGACTGGAGTTATAAAAACATACCGCTTTGCCACTGAAGCTACACATGTCTTGCAGCAGGTCATTTAATCATCCAATCAGGTTAGAGTTAGATAAAGAGGGTTTCTCCTTCGGCCCTCGCCTCCTCACTCCTCCCTCCCCTCCCCTGCTCCATTATTCAGTCAACAGACACTTTGGGATCGATCGGGCACAGCAACACGGCCTGCTGGATGAAACATGTCCTCTCTAGGTACACAATGATAAATAAAGCACCGCGAGCTGCTGCAGGTTTGAGGGGATGAAATAAAAAAAAAATGGCGCAAAATTAGAAGGGCAAACAAAGGTAGGAAGGGAGGTAAACAGATTTCAAAGGCACTTGTCGAATACAAAGTAATAGCGTGTAGGTGGAACATGAAGGACAATATTGGACTAGTTCTCCCACACACACATTAAGGTGATAATATATTATATGCATAGCAGTGTGAAGCAGGCACTTTTGTAATGCCATGTGCGCCGGTGCTGTGTCAGGTCTCATTTGAGGGCGTCTTTGATGGGTTGGTGGGAATACGATACAAAATTTATTGTTTCCATGACAGTCCTGATGAAAGCTGATTCATTTTGTCAGCTATATCTTCAAGAGACCGGCGAGCTTGAACAAACAAAGAGATACTAAAGGCTCAATTACACCTTTACATGCGGTCCGCCCTGAAGAGATGATGGTGTATTCAAAATGCATAATACAGTGTTTTGTTAACCTGTGATTGTATTTGTCCAGGTTCTACTCGTCGCCGTACAGCATCTCCACCAACCGGATGATAGCGCAGACATCAATCTCGCCGTTCATTGCTGCCTCTCCTGTCTCCACATATCAGGTACAAGCTCTGCTAACAGCAACATAGGACACCATGTTCTGCCTGCTGGATATCACAGGGCTCTGGCATTAGATTTAAAATGCTTTCCGGGAATTGTCATTGATTTATTACTATATTAAGCAAACCACTCCAGTAATCTGATAAATCTTCAAATTCTATTATATTATTATGGAAAACAAAAACAAACAAACCAAAAAAAAAAATCACTGGTAGTTTTGCTTTTTTGGGAGCTTTATTTAAAGATGCAGTGTGTAACTTGTCTGGTATAGGAGATGTTATTGGAGATGTTATTGCTTATCCATCTAACATTTATTCATTATGGGTGTTTGCTCAAAAATATGATAATTCCATCTGTGAATAGAGGCCACGCTCCTCAGATCTGAATTGTCTCCCTTGTAATAGATAGGTTTAATCTATACTGTGGAACATTTTAGATAATGGAATAACATCTCTATGGAGACAAGCAGGTGGTGGACCTCCACTAGAAATATGCACTGTCCTTGTGCTGGTAAAGGGTCGGCCACTTGCTTGTCTCCGTGGGGAGTCCAGTTATATAGTGCAATTACCAGCATCGCTGTAACATTGGAGAAGATGTAATTTTATAGGAGGAATTGCAGCTCACTGTAGTAGTCCTCCAGTTTTTGTAGAAATTCAGATACACGGTATCTGATACAAGAATAACTCGGCAAAGACCCTGGAGTTATTGAGCCTCACCATCTCATTATATAAAGGCCATATACAGTGAACTCAAAGGAGACTTGCAATTGAATTATCAACTTTTCTGTTTGGGTTTATTCTTCCAATCGCAATGATAAAACAGCGGCTTATAGCAGCATGCCTCTCATCGATCCTTCATACTTAGAGCAAATCCTCTTTTTGTTTCTCGCTCCCTTTTCCCATGTCTCCAATCCCCTATCTCCTATCTCCTTTGTCCACACTCTCTCACTGTAACTATAGTGAAGCTTTGACTCAACTTAGTCCTTGATCCCCCGTTTGTCAAACAGACATTAAACCAAACAGTCCGCCCCCACACGTTTACACAAGTGATGCAGTAAATGAGGAAGACTCATGCAATGATACACTTAAAGCAGACACAGGCATTAACTCAGACATAAATTACCAGAGTGTTGTTTCAAAATAATACCTCTCAATTTGAGGGCTAAAGATTGTAAATTGTCAACACATTATGCAAAGTTACTCAAATTTTCTTTTCATCTTTCACTTATCCCCAAACAGTTGCTCAGTTACTTGGCAGGTTTTTAAGCCAGATGTCCTTCCTGATGCAACCAACCACATGTATTATGTAACTGGGTGAATTGTCTTGTGTGTTGCCGAAGTGTTCACTGCAAGACAGTCCTGGGTTCAATACCTGAGATAGATGGGTTTTATTCCCGATGTTCTGGGTTCCCTTTTGAGTCAAACTACCTAATTGTCCAGCTTGTGCCAACCAGAGATAGGTCAAAAGTTGGAGATAGGTCCCCAAATGCTACACTTAAAGGATGAGTTTTGTGGATATTATGCTATACATTTACTTTTAGGTTTAATAAATTAGGTGACCCACTGCTAACTATCACTGAAAATGTAGCTCTCACATACACACAATTAGCTTATGTCTCTTTGTGTATATGACAAAAAGCATTGGGGGACCTGTTGTGGCTGTGTTAAAGCAGGCCAATGGGCAGCAGGAGATGAAAGTGGTGATTTGTGTCCAGGACGGGCTTTGATGATGAAACCTCCACTGTGCAGCGGTAATTATTAGAGCCTATTGCTCTCACTGGTCTCTGTATCCTCTTATAATTACAACATAACAGTATATAGTGGACCCTCAGTACGTGCTGTAATTTTTTATAAGAAGCACTGCCTTAGGGACTGGCAGTTCAGAGAAGGACTTGTAAAGCTGTGGAACTAATGAATAATTATATCTTTACTGCTATATTTGGTGCTTTTAACAGTTTAACTATTTTCATAACAAAATTTGTCGGGTTCATTTGACTTTACTGCTCTCTATGATAATAGTGTGACATTTACTACATTTACATTTGTTCCAGTGCTATTTCTTTGGTCTAAAGAATGTGATGTTTTGTGTTCAACATCTCTGTCAATGAATCAAAAAAGTCCATTGCCCCCCTGAGAAGTCATATTACCAAAGGTTATACATGTCTTGCACAATACCCTTGCAAATTTGTTGTATTATTAAGCTACACAGTTGTGAGGATAGTTCTCAGTGTTCTTGCCTCAAGATTCCACTCAAGTACAATTGAAAATCCATGTCTGGGCATTTTTGAATTTCTGTTTATCAGTCACTATTCGTCTATTTCAGTAAAAACATAACAAAACATAACTTTCCTCTTTGTCTAACCTATGTATTCTCTTTTTTTTCCACCCCCAGGTCCAAAGTACATCTTGGATGCCACATCAACAGTATGTTATGCAACCCACAGTAAGTACAGTTTAAATCATAATTAGTTAGTGGTCTTGGCTAAATGTTCATAAATAAAATTTAAATAAAATAAATTTTATATGATTAAATAATATAAAATAAAAACGTTGAAAGACTAGGTGGACAAAAGCTACACTAGTTTTGTTTTTATTGTTTATAATTGGAGTATAATAAGCTGCTTTGCCTTTGACAGACTCATTGGGCTCTAATCACTGTACATAGTGCCTGCATAAGTCAAACCATAGAACATGTAGAAATAAAGCCACAGCTCTGCAGTAAAGTCGTACTGTGCTGAATCAGCCGCTGTATAACCTCCTTAAAGCCACTGTGAAGACGCAGCTGCTCCCAATACAATACATGACAACATGTCGCCTCCTGCTGGCGGAGAGAGGAACAGCAAGATAACTTGTCCCAGAAATGACTTAAAATTTTAAAAAAGAAGAAAAAAAATAATTCTGAAGAAAAAAAATCTGCAAGATTAAACTTTATCCACTTTACTTGCTTCCAATGTTCTAGGATTTGATTATTTGTCACAGTTCAACATTCACAGAATACAAATTTATACAAATACAAACAGATAAAAAGAAAGCGTCAGGAGAAATTTGTAGCTCATAAGAATCTGGACAGGACAGGACAGGACAGAATACCAATGCAGCAATAAACATACTATAATAATCTTATCAAATATATCTTGATAAATAAGTCAAAATAAGCTAGATCTTTTTCAAGTATCAGTGTCTCCATGATTTTAATATAAAGCAAACATTTCCCCATTTAACTTTTTAAAAGTCTGTTTGTTTATCAAAAACTTTCTTATAGATAGAGAAATAGTCCTCAGGGTGTTCTGAGGACATCATTTCCAGTTGGCTTCACTTGTATATTCAGAAGATTGTGGATTATCTCAACAGTGTTTATGCCTTGGACTTTCTCCAACATCTGCAGAAACTCTCTACCTGCACAGCTCTGTTCTGCTCCATTTCACTTGTTACAGAACAGAGCTGGCTGCAACGCTCCATCAGCTGTACATAAGCCTTACATAAGAGCCGCACTGCACTCTATATTATTATATTATTAGCTGTGTTATCCATTTACTGTGGAAAGTAGTTGAGTAAAGTGTTAGCCTTTTACAGTTTAAAACATTAGAAAGAAACACTTAATATTAGTGTGGACCCAGTCCATGTCCATCCATTGTGATATCAATTGTGATATATCTTGGGGCTCTAATACTGCAATTACGCTATTCAACGCAAACATTATTTGTATTACAGTAAAAGTGCTTTCAAAAGGATGACTTAGGGACTACATATATTTTCAGCCTTTAGTCAATTAAAGTTATTCCTATACCTTGATTTCTGGAGTTCCAGCCTAGGCACTATATCTATGCCAGTGCCTTTACGGAGTAATGATACACATTTCTTTGTCTTTCATAAAACTCCCTCTAAGACTTTAGCTCCATGGCTGTCTAGTATCTCATTGTTGTTCTCCCATCTGTCTAACTGCCAACTCCTAGAGCATTCTGTTGTGGCGTAGTCTGATTCAAATGATGGCTCTGGGAGGGGAGATTATTCCTCTGTAAATGTGCTTTCAAACAAATGTCCCATCTAATTATTTGGCAGGCGCCTTGATATGACTTCCTACATTTTACGTGAGCAGGGAGCAGAGAATAAGCGCTGGGATAAAGCGGATATAAATAAATAGGACTTGTGTATATTTGACAGAGTGGGGCCAGTAGAGAGGAGCAAACTCGCAAAATCTACGGGATTACAAAGAATAAATCTGGAACAAAAGGGAAGAAAACAAATCTTGCAAAAGCAAGTGAGAGCTGTGTATTTCTTGGGTGGACAGGGGGTTGACAAATGAAGACTGCATCAGGGAGTAGACCAATATAGAAAGACACAGCGGTCAAACACTGGTCATATAGTGTTATATATAGTTGGCTACATTTGTGCCTCCTCATCACACTGCAAACTTTTTTTGTTGTTGCTCTACAATGTTTAATGTCATAATTGTCTTCCTGCCATCTAAGCATAAAGGATTATATTCAAATTCTGCACAGTACTCTTCATTTTCAAGCATGGCACTGGTATCAAACGTTGCTTGGCCAACAGCAGAGTTACTGTGCACAGCAGTCTATGCAGAATGAACTTAAATTAATGAAATATTCTAGTAGTACCATGTGTACAGCGAAACAATGTTATTTTTATTGCTGAGTTTACTGTATGTGTACTTCTACTGCAGATGCATTCAGCTTTTTTCATAGTTTTTGTCAACTGACAATGGGGACATTATTTAAATAATGGTTTTGTCATCTTCCACTGTTGTCCATTACTCCACTTTCTGTTTCATTTGAGGCAAATGTGAATTTGAATTTACTGCATTATGTAAAAATGCAACAATGAACAAATCCTTGTATTAAAAGCCTTTTGTGCCCAAGCTTAGATTCCCATAATCATATTTACCCACTCCCCAATCAAAAGAGTGCACCATTTCTGTATTTAATCTCCTCAAACACACCTCGATGTGCTGTGGAGAGCCTGGAGGACGGTTTGCTTCTGCGTCTTGGTGAAACGCCCAGATTACTTGAACTCTGCGTCGTTACATCTTAATTAGTGAGAGGATGTCTTTGTGTGTAATTACTCACAAATCCCCCTACAGGAAATGAATGCATCCGAATGAGAAGGCATCTTATAGGGGCAGGCCGCCATGAGCCGCACAAAGAATTGGGATTCCATATCTTCCTGAGTTAAATTGCTGTGTTAAGCCCATTCAAAAAGACAATGGAAGAAGCCACAGCAATATGCACATTCCTATTCCTATGTGAACATCTTCATCTCACACAGAATATGTGATGTAAACTGTAAAGGTTTGGGTTGAAATTGTGATTATTATTACACCAGTGAATATTTTAAGTGAATGTGTACAAATTTATGAATCAAATCTTAACTTCAGATGATTAATTTTGTTCTTTTTAATTTTATTTTCCATCACAGTATAGTCTATAGCTTCACTTTGAATTTCTATTTTTTTGTGTGGCATAATTTCATCTGTTTTCATCTGTTTTCACACTTTGTTAATTATGTTGTTCATTTTATATAAGACATCTAATACTTTCCTAAACCTTGTGCATAAGTTCTCTTACCACACATTTTGTTTCTCACTTTTTTGTCCTCTATCCTTTCAATTGAAGTACTTTAAATCCTGTCTAACCATAACTGCTAGTGAGATGATAGTTCCAAGCACGGAAACAAAGGTAAAAATTAAGATACGAGACATTTAATTATTGGAGAGGATTAGAAGATAAAGCAAATGAATCCAGGAAAAGGAAAGAAAAAAAATGCACCCTTTGAAATATTTCATTTTATATTTTATCACAATGGCAGGGCTTTTCAACATTTTAATCAGCAAAAGGTTTTAAAATCATGCAGTGAAACAGTAATTGGTCAACATAAGACAAGCAGATTGACCATTTCACAGGAAACAAGCAAACTCCTAAACCAGGTACTGCTTTTGTCCCTGCTCTAACAAAGCTTTTTCTTCATAATCACACTTTATTGTCGCTAATGCTGTGTTTTGATGCACTTGGCGCCTAAAGCGTTGTGCGAGTCTGCTTTATACTCCTGCTCTGGAGAAATGACAGCCAGAGAATAGAAGGAGGAGACGAGACACAAAGATCCAGTTCAAAGTTGAAGCTGATTTTGTTTTCGTCTGCCTCCCGTCCTCTAGGGGATTGAAACTGTCTGTCTTGCATTTACCCAAGTACAAAACACACACAGGCATTAGACTGACGCGGCATTGAGTTAAACAATCATCACGCAGAAAATAAATTGAACGATGCAGACACACGCAGAGATAGCAGGTCTAACACTTGTTCTGTCATAAATCAACGCCGTCAATTAGTCAATGCGTTTCCTTCCCCCTCATCTTTTTGTATTGGTGCTTTTTCTGCGCCCGGGAACTCCTGCTGTGAGATTGGAGGCAATGAACAGAAAAAAATAAGACAGAATGAGAAATGATTACCAGAAAGAAGGCATTATTGCTGGATAAAATGCAGTGGGTTTATGCGGATTTGGGTGGAAAACCTACCTGCCTCAGCCAGAGCAGTCGGTTCTGGGGGTGATTTGTAGATTCATGTGTGTCTCTTGTGTGGTACTTAAAACCAAGTCTAGAAAAGTAAGTTTTACTCATTTTTTCTTATTTATTAATAACAAATCCTTTTATATTCACTGTTGCCATTGCCTATTTTACTATTCAACAGTTGTAATTAAAATAAAGTGTTTGTGTGTACAGTGTTTATATTGGGAATCTGCGTTACAAGAGGAAATTTAGAGTTGGAGAGACGTGTAGGCTGGTTCTTTCTGTACTTTCAGCAGATGTGTCACTCTGGTCACCACCTCCATCACCCTGACTCAGACCAAACTCAGACAGAGCAGTGCAATCAGATGTGTTTATTTTAGTGATGCATGCGAAATATGCCCATGTGAATTTGGGGATTTTTTATTTATTTTTTTTTATCTACTCAAACTAGGAATATAATCCTGGATCTTAAATGAAACAGTTAATTCTTTTCTAATTTACTTTTTATTGAAAATGCAGATTACACATTGCAATATGCAGAATAAAATCACAATGTTTTTGCTTTTCTTTTTTAAACTTATACAAACTCAGAACAGTTTGGGGAGCTGGGCTTTTTCTCAATTTGACATAACATACAAGCATAAAATAAAACATCTTGTAAAGTGTCCAATTACACTTTCAGTAAGAATAAAACCTTTTCCATTGCACCAGAGCAGATCAAATTGTGATTGTGAGTGTATTTCTTACTGTTCGTTATTATTACTGTTACAGTTACTATTACTATAATGGATGAAGTTCACTTTTAGACTATTGGACCCATGTGTATATTGTTGACTTAAAAACTATAGACAGCTGCTATTTCACACAGTCAAGCATATCTCCCCATCAAAGCAGAAGCCTGACGCATTTCTTTCTGTTTGTCTCACAAACAAAATGCCTCTCAGCTGCCTCTCCTCAGCTCTGACAGATTGTATGTGCATCCAAGAAGAAGACTTCAAACTGCCACAACTTTCATCGCTCTATGTGTGTTTACAGTCTATGTGTGAACCTCTCCGGGGTATGATGACTGCCAAAGAACTTGCAGTGCTTTCTAAAACACCTAAATTTAATACCTGTGTTCCTCCAGCATCTCGACAGGCAGAAGTGCTGACTGCTGTCTTGACTCATACAGACAACAGAGCTCCCCTGTGTGGCTTATGGGAAGTGTAGTTCGACGGCGCTCTCCAATAACCCCTCTTTTCTTTTACATGGGGAGAGGAGGGCCCTGTTAAGTCAGACAGAGCCGGGGTTGAGATGCACTGCAGTTTGAAGCTCAGAGCATCAAGGTGCTGGGGCGCGTCAAAGCCCTCCACACTGAAGAGGTTTACTGTAAAAGGATTCTGCTGTATCCAGGAGCAAGCTCTGTCAAGACCACTATTCTCCCCTGAAACCGCACCAGCCCAGGCCCTTTTACCTTTGCAAAGCTGTTTATAACTAGATAGAAGGAAAAACATGAGTCGCACTGATACACGTCCAACAGCCTTAATAAAGAAACTTGTTCAATTTGAATTAAGTCTTCGTTTATCCTTTATTATGGCTAATTTTGTAAAGTTGTTGGTATATGAGTGGTACCAAAGCTGAGATTAAACTATGCAGTAATTGCTTGTGCAAATATCTTCCAGATTTTCTTCAAGTAAAATTTGTTAGGGATTTTTTCATAATAACGTATATTTGCCACAGTTGATTGATTTTTATTTACTGATTGATTTTAATTTTTCATTTACAGTAAAATAAATACAATGTGCTTGGATTGTACTTCACATTTACACAATATCCTAATGCAATATCCTTTCTTATAACTTTGAAGGTCTTATATTATGCAAAATTTACTCTTGAGAGCTTAAACCATGTTAGATGTCTTCAAAAACACACCTGAAGTTGTATTTTTCCTTTATTATCATTTATTATTAGTCTGTCTACATCTCCAAAACTCAAAATGTTGCTCTGTTCCACCTTGTGATTTCATATAATGGTGGTTTTCAAGTTCACTGAAATCATCCAGATGATTCTAGTGAAGTTGAATAGAGTTTAAAAACACAGTGGAGCATTTCCTCTGTTGCCACATGACGTCACAGTGGAACAGAGTGTTTTCTGTTTGAGAGAAAACTCAGATATCCTGCCTAAATATGCAGGATATGTGTTCAGAATATGTGAATAAAACAAAACAACTCCAGGTGTGTTTTTGTTGAGGAAACAGTGTTATAATACAGATCAGAAAACTAATATGGGCCCTTTAAAGGACACCTGATCCTTTGTAGTGTTGCAGTATCAGTGACAGTTGTTTCTCCTCTCTGCCAGAACATAACTGTCTGTTAGTCTTGTTGCTGAACATTCTTTCTGTTGTGTCCTCTCTGTGCCTTAGGGTGCTGTGATCACTCCGGCAGCAGCCATCGAGCCCAGTCTGTCCCTGCACCCGTCCAGTGTAATGGCTCCGCTCATGCAGCAGATGAACCACTTGTCTCTGGGCACTTCGGGAAATGTGAGTCTGCTTCTGCATTCAAGTGACCTTCTGAATTTTGCCATTTTTATATAAAATTATGTATTCTGAGCAAAACTTTTTTGTGTACATAACCTTGTGTCAAACTTTTGGGTAACCTTGATTAGAAATAAATATTTTGTAGCCAAGTGTATCAAGACTGTAGCATAACCACTAAAGGCCAATCTATTGTTTGGGCTGATCACCTCATTTTATTTATTTGAACTTCTTAATACAAAGAATAATGCACTACTCTTTACATTTGTACTCTTTACAATGAAAAAGCTCTCTATGTCAAATACTATGGATATTATTTTTAAATATAATTTGTTGAAAATTAGCTCTACCTATCGGCTTTATAATATCGAGTTTAATGGCCATTGGTCAATCCCTTGAATCAAATATCAGTTTGTGTCACAGTTGTAGCAAGTGGACTCCACTCTATGTGTGTGTGTTATGCATGTTGAAATGAGCTACTAAAATGATGATTTTATGAATAGTTTAATGCCACATTTCTGTGTAGTACATGCCTGCTGCAGCCACTGCCCCTATGCAAGGAACCTACATTCCCCAGTACACTGCAGTGCCTGCCTCTGCCATCACAGTGGAAGTAAGGACACACCAACTCTTGTTTATTGAGCCTATTACACGAGCCAACTGTCTGCACAGCAAGCCACAGTGGTCTTCAGAGGACACATTTAAAAGCTTTACGGGTGTAGCTTGAAAGCACTTGTGGCACATCTGAACTAAACCCAGGTCTATTAGAGTTATTGTCTGCTCAACTGTTGCCATTTGTTGGTTTCTGGTTGACATGCAGTTAAAATAATTAGGTGCATTTTAAATGAACACACTTTAAAATGCGTAAACCATTAAGGAACAGATTATGAGGCCAGTCTACTCAGGTGTTGATGCAAAGCTAATATATAATATATACTTCACAATGTAGGCTATTAGGATTGTCAAAGAACCTAGTAACTGGGTCATTTTAAAAACACAATTATTTTGTGTTAAAAACGACTTTCTACTTGGATCAGTCTACCTCAGGGCAGCTGTGGCTACAGTGTCGTCTTTGTGAGGCTTTGACAAGTCTGGAAAGCACAAGTGTAAAGCATCATCATCATCATCACTTTGATGATGGGTTTATTTAGTTTTAAGGAAACACATTCTTGAGTTGAAGTGAAAACACTCTGATCAAAAAGTGACTTTTGTGATTGTTTCCTCTCCAGGGCGTGGTGACAGAGGCCTCTCCCCAGACAGCTCCCTCTTCACAGAACGCCAGCGGACAGCAGCCTTTATCAGTGGAGAGCACGGGGGACCACACCACGGCCTATTCTTACCAGCAGACTAAGTGCGTATAGACTTACAGAAATACTACCCCAGCAGCGATGCTCAATACTAAAGAGATGGGGATCAGATCAGCTTTATTACATTATGTGAAATGCAGTTGGCTGTTGGAGGCACGAGAGGTTGTGCATGTTTATTAACCCTAAATTTAGAATCTTTCTACAAATAAACATTTTAAGGACTAAACAACAGTGGAGGCAAGAGTGCATTAGTACTAAAGTAGCACGGTTACAAAGGACATGTACAAGATAAAAGTATAAAAAGTGTTTTAAACTACAGTCCTGAAATTTACAAGTACAGTAGAATAAATCATCATTTATCACTGGCTTCAACCTAATAATCAATACAAAAAAATATGTGTCTTACAGTTCTTATGTTGCTGGTCTCGTCTCAGGGATATTGCTTTACAAGAGGCAGCAAAAGTTTTTATAGCACTGCACCTGATTTATATTCTTAAAGTGAACCATTGAACTACTTCATTTTAACTGGTTTGTGGACTGAAAAATGAAATTAACAAAGAAAAACACTTTCTATATGATATTTCCAAAGATTCAAAATGGCATTATAAGTTAATGGAAAAGAGCTTGTAAATGAATGATATATGTTTAGGTTGTAATGTAGATGTCACGTTACGTTCCTGTTCTCAATGGCCTCCAGACAAGTCGCCTATAGCAGTAACGGTAAAATCATCTCAAAAATGGGACACTGATTATATGTTGAACCTTTTTTTGTCTCTTAGATAAGTTGAGGCTGGTGAGGCTCATTGCTGCATTGCCCTCAGAAGGACTGCACGGGTGACCAGGGGAATCAAAAAGAAACAGTGACAAGGACAATGTTGAGAGGAGAATGCTTCCACTGTGCACAAACACAAGACAAAAATGAAGAAAAAAATGTTTCTTATTTGAAGAAAATTTAGGAAAAAAGAAACTGTTTGCTGAACTGTTGAACTTTGCAACTTTTTATCATTTCTCATCAAGAGACTTTGGATGTTGCCTCTATGAGAAGACAACTTCACTAGAATCTGTACAGAAAAAAATGAACATTTGAATGTCCAGGTAGATTTTCAAGACTTTTTTATTAAATTCAAGAAAAAATGGAAAGGAGACACAGGCAGCAGTCTAGAAAAACAAAGGTCGTCTTCCTTTCATATGAAGCTGCATCATCATTTTTATGATTTGAGTAGTTTTTTAGAATATTAATGTTTTGGTAAATCTTTATTGCCTTAATTTTCTGAAATGCTGGGAACAAGAGGTTTCCCTTTTTGTGTTTGACAAAAACAGTATGATTAAAGAAGAGCAGCGAAAAGCTGACTGTACAGGCAAAACGGATGTGTTTGTAAAGAGGACTTTTAAAATTCAAGAAAATTTGGGGAAGAGTGCTGCCTCCTGCTACTTCATGGACACGTGTTATTTCCCATGCCATTTGTGCTTGCTTTTGTCATTCTTTGCTTGCGGTACCTTAAAACATTTTGCTTTGCCTGCATTTTACGTGACAAGCATTTCTCACTAAAAGCCGAAAAAACAGCTAGGATTTTTCAATGTGCAAAAAAGCAATAGTTCTAGTAGAGGCTGATCAAGTGCAGCCTACAGGTGGCATATTTTATACCAAAGACAAAGAAGCTAGACATTGAAGAGCTCTTCCTTATTTGCTTTTTCACTTGTTTTATGTTATTCTGTTGTGGGAGATATCTAGGGACATGCAGTAGGTCTTAATATACAAATGCCTCAAGATGTTTTCATGCAATCAGATGTAAGCTGGTATTGTCTGAAAATAGTAGAAAAAAGTTATCATTGGTGTCTAGTTTTACAGTTATAAGCAGCCAAATCACAAGCTTAATGGACTGACTAAAACGCTGTTGCTAATTATGACAGCTTAATTGAGTTATGTAATGTGATTTCATGTCATGATGCTTTAGGCTGCTGTGCGGACCAACATAAGCCATTTGAAATATGAGCAGGGATCTCTCTCTGCAAAAGAAAAAGGGCATTTTTGTTCAGATCATTTCAGCCAATCACAAAGATGTTTACTTTTATGTTGATGTACTTCTGTGTAAGCTGCTAACACAACTCTTTGGTGTTGGGGGTCAGTTGCGTAGTTGGGGGCACATTTTTTATGCAGATTCCCTTAAAAATTGTTAACAAATATAAAAAATTAATGCATAGAGGTTTTTCCTTCTCTACCGCGCCCCGTTACTCATCATACACCAATGACAGGAAGCTAATGGATGTTATGGAGTCAAACTATCATTCAACCAAAAGTGGGAAGATACAAACATCTATTGAACAATAAGTTATTGAAAGTTGAGAGTGAAGTAGAGAGAAAATGCGAGTAGTATTTATGAGATTTTTGTAAAGGTGTGTAAAAGAAGATGCAACAGAAATAACTTTGATGATGCTATTTTTTTATTTGCTTGGTCACATGCCTCCCATGTCTTTCAAGTTGTGATTTTGAGAGTGTCTGTAGAACCAGTGGATATTGCTGTAGTTTGAAATGTCTATTTTGTTTCATTTTTGTTTTCTTTTTAGACAAATCTTTCAATAAAAACGTTTCAAACATCTGGCATTCATGTATCCTGGATGCTGCAGGTCCAGTTTATGTCCACTAGATGGCACCACTCTTAGGTATATTTAAAACATGTTCTCTTGTCATGGATTGTCACGTTTTTATTTTTTTACAGTGAGTCATACACAGGAATCATACATACAAACCACTACCTTTGAGAGCAGTTCTATTGCTGGAAATGTATTTGCTATTCAGATCAAACAATCAAATATACAAACATTTACACATGCCATTTGTATGA
This sequence comes from Scartelaos histophorus, assembly GCA_000787155.1. Classification (NCBI taxonomy): domain Eukaryota; kingdom Metazoa; phylum Chordata; class Actinopteri; order Gobiiformes; family Gobiidae; genus Scartelaos; species Scartelaos histophorus. Next base: position 28,430 of record KN500480.1, on the reverse strand, counting down.
TTGCAAGAGTTTGTGAGCGTTTGTTTTAAGAATGTTCAGGGTCAGTTTTCTTCAGTATGTGTCTTTGCTTCAGGTAGATAGTAGGAATGTTCAGACTGGAAACAAGATACAGTTAAACTACAGACATGGAGGCTTAGACTAGTTCTTTATACATGCTTATAGCAGTTTAAAAGAAATGTTTTCATCGTTTTCATTGATGCATTGATCTCTGTTGATCCCAATGAAATGAATGTTGTATTGTTATTGTGTCAAACGCACAAGAGATACAGCAATTAGTACACAAACATAACAGACAAATGAGCTCCCCTGAGCTGCGTTCATTCATCCTGATAAAATGGAGTCAAAGGAGGTTTTCACTAAAGCACTATCCAATAAGTGCAACATCCTGTGAACATCTAGTCCTCTTTGTTGTGGATAATGCCAATCTATTTAAAAAGATCCCTTCAATCAACATCCCTGAGGTATCATAACTTAAAGTTATATGTCAGGAGCTTTTGGTACATGCCACTGCAGCGTTCAGCCTTTTCTTTTCATTTGTTCCTTTTCTTGGAGGGTCTCAGTAGCAGGTGCGCACACAGAAGATGAAAACAATCACCAGGGTTATAATGGTCAGGGCTGAGAACAGAAATACAAGTCCAGCAAATAGAGGGTTTGACATGGGGAAGTTCTCCTTCACATCAGACGGGATCATGTTAGACAGACTCAGCATGTAGCCTAAACTCCACCCGATGCTTGTCTTCTTTATCTGGAAAAGAAAATAGAAGATTAACATTTTAGTAGAATATTTTTGTAGTATTATCAAGAAATATTCTATTTCAGGCGATGTTTCTTCAGTAATATTGGTTTCTCTGTTTTACTGTGACCTTTAAGCCGTGTTAGAACATTGTTCCCCCATTAAAACATTCATGAAGTCGTGTCTTTGTCATTTAGACATTTAGAGTAATCATACATTATTATTCTGTCTACAAAGTCTGTCAAAATGATCTGTTCCACGCTGTGATGTCATGTAGTGGTAACGTTCAAATTAAGCCCCTTTTACTTTTAGTTCAGTAGGAAAAACACAGTGGAGCACTTCCTGTATGAACACATGACATCACAAGAGTGTTTCTGTCTGAGAGACAAACTCAGCCTAAATATGCAGGATTTGTGTGTTAAACATGAGAACCTGACATGTGTGAATGAAACAAAGCTCATCCCTGGGTATGTTTTTGATGGGAAAACAACACTATAACATATAGAAAATAGGGTAATATGGGCCCTTTAATAATAATAATAATAATATAAAAGTATGATATTAAATAATGTGCATTGATTTGTTTTTCATACATTTTATAAAGACGATTTCGATTGCAGCATAAACAATTTTTCACTTTCTATAGATATTTTTGAGACTTGTTTTGATGTTCATTTTTTTGTCTCTCTTTTTTACGATTCTATGAAGTTGCAGTGAGATCAGTGGAAAGCATTAGATATGGCAGTAAAGAATGCAGTGCACTTTACAAAGAGCCTATCAATCACTAGTCATACGCCTCGCTCTTAACACTAACCCTACTGTTGGGGATCGGAAAGTGGACCATTGCCAGCTACAGTTGAGAGATCCAGTCTGGAGCGAACTGTCGTGTCATTTGAAAACGGCATCTGAGGAGTTATTTTTATGAGTCATGAGTGAGAGACAGGGAACCCCCGGGCTGAGGGAACTCCTTTGTCTTATCTGCACGCTGTCCTGAGGCGTCCTGCTGCCACCACAGAAACCTCTGGCTTTTGGTGCACAGACACTTTGTGCAAGTGCACTGGGTGGTCCTGTTCTCATGCACAGACTGTTAAATATGTAACTGTGAACGGGGCCTTGGTGAGATCCTCAAACTGTCACCTACAAACCTACAAACTGCTCCATGTGACAGAGGTGACAAACCATCTGCAGGAAGTAGTACAAAATTTAACATTTGAAGAATTTTCTGCTTAAAGTTCCTCTATTACACACACATAAAAAAGCATGTTAAAATCTCGCGACCTCATCAGAAACATGCCTAGAGTTGTGTTTTGTTTGATTCACACATGTTTGAATTATTCTGGTTTATCCTGATCTGTCTATAGCTCCAAAGCTCAAAATGATCTATTCCATATTGGAATGTCATGAAGGAGTCATTTTCAAATGAAGAGCGACTTTTTACCTTTAATTTAGAAAAGATTGGCAATTCCAGGGCTGGAATAATTCAAAATTATTTTAGTGAAGGTGTATTAAAAACACAGTGGAGCACTTCCTGTATTACCACAGGCATAAGGAACAAGGAATATTTTATGTGTGAGAGAAGTACTCAGCCTAAATATGCAATAAAATATGTGTGAATGAAACAAAACCAGGTATATTCCTCCAGGTATATTTTTGATGAGGAAAAAGACAAAAATCTGAAAATTAAAGCTTTAAAGCTACAACAAGCATAAACTCTTTGACCTAATATTGATTAGACAATTCCAATTATTTGTTGTTCACATAGAATCTTAATAAAATAGAATCTTAATAAAAACAACTATTGACAAATATCAGACAGAAAAGCCAGATTTTACCTCTTTTTCAAACCGTATGTTTTTCCAGGTGTTTTGGTCAAACTTGTAGCCTTCTGTCAGTAAGGAGAACATGTAGTGGCCTGAGTAACAGTAAGACCTCAGATATCTGTCTGAGATCCACGTCTTCTCTTTCTTCAACTGGAAGACACAGAATAGACACAGTTTAGAAAAATACTTCCCGGTCATTTGCAAGGTCCATGAGCAGCCAAAATGACACAAATGATAAAATTCCTGAAAATAAGTCACTTTGAACATAATATCGTGACTGAAGAGATTGTGCAGAGCTAATCCCTTCCTGATAATAATCATTTAGGGGGCAGGGGGCTCACATACCTGTGCCCAGGGCGTGTGGCAGAATTTAGTTATTGCATTTCTAAAGGTGTCAAGATCTTCACTTCCACCAATAGCTCTGGCTGTAAAGAAGAGTCCGGCATAGGCCTAAACAAGAGAGAAATAAGTGAGTGAGGCCTTCAGAAGTGCAGGACTCTCCTCATTCTTACCATGAATTTTCCAACGACTGGCGGCTGCTCCACTCCATTGAAAGAGCAGTGTTCTGCATGGCATGTGTCAAAGTCAAAAATGGTTCTAACAATCTTTTTACATTCTTCTGAGTCAGGTGCTCCCACCATGAAGAACTCCTGCTCCAGGTTGTATTTCCCTGGTATATTTGTGCACGTGGTGTCGTAAATATCTGATGCTTTCCATGTCATGTTGAAGCCGTTTGGATAACAAGGGTTTAGAATGAGGTTTGGGTTGGAGGATCGCTAAAAAAAGAAAAACAGAATTAATTTCAAATGATTTTCAAACTTTTAACTGATGGTCAGTGTGGTTGCTGCCCTCATCTGTAGACAGTATAAAGAGTGAACAATATATCTTGGAATGCTATGGAGAAAGAAACAAGAACCATTTTCTGAGTACAGATTATTGCAAATTGCTATTGCCTGTATCATTATACATTGATGTATTGGATTTAATTGATTAATTAAGTCTATTGATCAATCAAAGTTGTGCACACTCCATTACAGTTCTAATATCTCTAAACTAGTTATTTTAGATATTTTTAGATAAATCACACAAATTCTTATTGAAATATCTTGAATCTGGACTTTTTCTCAGGCAATATTAACCATCCAGTGTCTTTACATGTTAATTAGTGACAATCAACTGCCCACAAAGGGTTATTTTGGACACAAATGATTTACAGTCTAATTAACTTTGCTTTGTTCAAGCATTTAGTCTCAAAAGAGTTCAGTCATGCAGACTGACAACACGTCCTCGTGTACATTATTCATGTTTTCTTAGACAAGGAGGCTTAACATAGACTGTGCGATCAATACGCTTAATAACATAATGCATTCTTCACTTGACTGTGTTGCTTATTCACAACACAGGATGAAAATTGTTCACTAATCAATTCTCAATTAGGCATTAATGGCCTCTGTGCACTGTCTGCAGAGCGAGTACTTGTGCAGGCTCCTGTGGCCACTACAGTAAATGTGTCTTACCCCAAGGGGGACACTGCACACATCATTTTACCTGAATTATTTTATCCAGGATCTTTTTCCCGGCTTCATTTTTGCCGTAGCAGAGGAAGCTGTGCGTGTACACATTGTAGGTGTAGCCGTACAGTTTGATGCGCAGGTAATCTTCCCCAGTGAAGTTCTCTCCTACAGCGAATGCGATTTGTGTGGAGGCCCCACCCAGGTCCATGGATCCAACCGTCTCCCCGCCTTCCGGTCTCACGTATTTGTTCCACATATTTTTCTGCAAAAATAAAGAAATCAATTAGGCACATGCATGATGAGGATTTTATAGTGTGGTTTTCACAACACAGAGACTTCCTGGCAGGCCCAGAGTAAACTATAGGAGAGTGAGTATCCAGGAAACCTGAGTCTGTCCGGAGTCTAAATTCAGCACACATCACTTATATCGTTATATGTGCACAAGATTTGACTGGCAACGCAGAAGATGAAAGATGTTCCTTTAATTTATTGTAGTTAAAATTATTTTTTATCTACGTAATAAAGCAATAGACAAAGTAATATACAAATAATATTGCAAAGCAGCTCATTACATCTGTGCTCTAATATGTAATGTGTTCTTGAAAATTGTAAAATTAAACAATCTAACTATAGTTTTGTTCAAATGATTTGGCAATGATTTTGCAAAACTCCTAGTAAATCTCACAAGTTTTTGCACACTTTGCAAAACTGCTCAGACAAGACACAGAACATTTCAGAATGTTTGAAACATTAAACTTTGTGTGTACAGATTTTGAATTTTAACCATTATCCAGACACTGTGGGGAGTTTGCTTCCACACTGAGTGTGACATTTAGTGTGAGAAAGGGTGTCAGAGTCCTCAGTCACGTGGTTTCTGATGGTTTGAGAGAGATAAATGTTGTAAATATGTGTTTTTTGCACATATATATGTTGAGAACAGCCAGTGTGCTATAATCTAGACCTACTTATCTGAGCAGACGGCATCAGTGAGTGTGAATCAAGTGTAACTGTGGTGTGTGGTCACATGATTTAGAGACAGTGAGATGATGCTGCATTAAACGAGACATTACAGTTGTATTCAGGTGTTTCTGGTGCACATGTGGCTGATCTTTTGGACTCGGTGTCAGTGCTCATGTGGTCGTATTGATCAGATGATGGATTATGATGATGAAATGTGCAGAAAATAGCAGTGTGTTTTTGGATTGTCAACGCCCTTTCTACACTCATTAATAACTGGTTCACATCACATGTCTGCACCTCTGCAGATGTGGATATGGGCAGATACAGTCACATTGGCTTTTTTACTTATAGTTATTTATTTATTTATCATACATGTTTCTAAATGAAATCTGTACCAAGGGTTCTGAGAGAGAACTGGAAAACTGTGTGAAGTGATGAGAAAAGTTCCAAATGACTTGGTCATTTAAAACCTGATTCACACAGCTTTTCACTACAGAAGTATTTTACTGTGTGATTCTAGTGTCTGTCTGTAAAATGTCTTCATATTGTGATTCCTGAGTTCAGTGTCGTCCTTTGAGTCTTTCTTCGATCTCTGGACTATGAGGAGACATGATGAGGAGACAGTGCAGTATCAGGTACACAGACTATAGCGTCTGCAGACAGACTTTTACAGCTGTAATCTGTGTTTAAATATTTGATCACTGGGTTTCAGGTTCTGCATAGTCTTTTGGAGTTTTGATATAAGAGTTAAGGCTTGAATATTAGTGCAGTATTTGCTCCTTCAGTGGAAAGTTTTGAACATTTGTGCTGAAATTTAAAAGCTCTTGAATAAACCTGTATCCCATCCGGGTTGTGTTTGTAGTTTCTATCTTCAGACATCATAGTCATTGCTGAGACGTACTCCCTGAGTGACACTGTGATATTCTTAGTTGTTAAATCTTGGGTGCTCACAAATTGTATTTTCTTACTGTCATGTTTCAGTTTCTGTATTGAAAGTGACAGTGTTTAGTCCAAAGTCCTTTAGCACAAAAGAACAAGTGTTGAAAAAACAATCTGAATCTATGATCATGTTTCTTAATGAGATGTGTGTGTTCTGAGGAAGAGCCTGAGAACTTTGTAAACTGATGAGAAATGATTTGATCACTGACTGTGCCTCTGTTGAGATACGTGTTTATGCCAAATGATCAAACTGAACAAGGACTCAAAAAATGTGCAAAACAACTGACAGAAAACTCAAATCGTGAGTAACTTTTTTAAGAGCTGCAGGGATGGCCTACCTCAAAAAAATTCTCCATGATGTAGTTGACCGTGATCCACCCGTACAGACCTTCCTCCTGCCCACTGATGATGGAGGCATTTTGGAAATCAAAAGGCAGAGCGCTCAGGTACTGTCTGAGACTGTCCATGATCTCCATGGCCCTGGATCTATTTCTTT
>KN500480.1:0-21958 GCA_000787155.1 Scartelaos histophorus | reverse complement strand
TATAAAATGAATGTTTAAAATGTAAAATGCCTTGTGCACAATAAGAGTAAAATGTTTACTTTAATTGTGTGGCAAATAAAACTGTGTTACTCGAGCAATCTCATTCCAGCTGTCGCTCCCAGAAATAGTGGAGTCTTTTTACGCTTTTCTTCGGGAATGACTTTGGTGATGTTGACCAAGCAGGCGTTGAAACCTTTCCACGAAGCAGCATCCTTCTCCGGATCAACTTTCATCTCTGAGATCCCATCACCTGTGAGCACAAGTCTAAAATCAAATCTCACAGCACTGAGGACACGACATAATGTGATTTGGAGAAGACGGGGTTTGAAATGCTTTTATTGTTAACGATCACGTACCTGGGACTCTGCAGTTCATGACTTCTTTCACTATCCCTGTTTCATTTTGCTTATCTCCAGGCCACTCGTACAAGTAAATGTTTGAACGAGATGAGCCAGAATCTATCACTATACCGTACTATAACACAAAAGAGACAAAAGGGTTTTTTGTTTTTTTAATTAAAGACAATAGAATATAACATGTAACAAAATCAGAAGAAATCATGAAAATAAAAGACATTAAACAATACCTACAAACAAAACCTATTTTTCTTTCTCTTCTTCTCTTTCTTTTTTCATTTTAATCAACATTTTTAGTTTAACTAATATTATTTTCAGCATTATCATTTCCTTTCATCATCTTTTACTTTTTACAACAATCTTGAGACATTATTTTAAAGGCATTTTCTTCCTCTTCCCATTTTTCTTTCCATTTATTATTATTATTATTAGTAGTAGTAGTAGCAATAGGAGTAGGAGGAGTAGTAGTATTGTTATTAATATTTACATATTTTTTATTAAATAATTTAAATTGTCTGACTTATTTATTTTAATTGTATTTATTCATATTTTATATGGATAAATAAAAATATGACTATGAATATGTCTATTTGGTTTTAGTCATAAAAATTCTAAGTCATAATTACTACTAAATTTACATAAAACAGATTAGCATATAAATGCACAAAAAAGTTCACTGTTAATGACATTTAATGACAGGAAAATGCCATAACCACATTTGTGGCACCATTTCATTGGAGTGAGTCCTGAGTGGACCCTTGTCACTAAAAGCATCTGGATAACCTCTGTGCTCACATCCTGTAGCTTTAACCCTTCCTGTCTCTAACCCTGGTGTATAAATAATATGTATGAAACGCTCACCTCCATGTTGTATGAAATGAAGCTCCATTTATTCTGGATGACAGCGACAGCGATCAGAGCGGCGATGCTTCCCAAAAGCAGAAACAGCACCAAAGCGATTCGACACTTGTATCCAGCGGAGTCTTTAGAGGCCATTTCCTGTAGATGGAAAATGAGGTAAGCACATTGGTTCTCCATAAAAGCCTTGCACTCATAATCATAAAAAATATACAAGAAGGAGAAGAGAGTGAGGCATAATAGAATTATCTGTAAACTAAAAGCCAATTACAGATTGCTGGTGGTGGGTAAAAGGTTACAGTTTATTATAGTTTATTTGTTTAAAGTGGATTACAGTTTGTTAAAATCTAGTTTTATTAATCAAGCCAAGATCTCAAGCAGGACAGTTATGCCACTCCTATTTCACTGTAAAAAACAGGACATTTACCAAAACCTCTGACAATATTTTGCATACATTTTGTTTGCATTTCCAAATTATTTTTTCAGTTATTAAAGCTTTCATATTGAGTGCTCTTTCTGTAAGCACTTCATGCTATTCAAATATACTTAAAATATCCTGAATCTGCCCCAGACAGAGAAATAAATAACTATTCTAGATGGTTTGTGTTTTTGTGAAAATCCCGACTTGTGTGAACTTTGATGAAGACAAATGTCCAGATGCACTTGTTCAGCCATGTGGTTGCACTTGTGCACAGTGGTGAGCGTGAAGCGTAAAGCTGGTCCTTGTGTTTCAACATGACCGGGCACCTTTCTGGTCACTGTGAGAATGGTGCAGTGTTATTGTTGTGAGGGAAACAGTTTGGATGTTTGTCTTTAGGTATTACTCATGTTACTCTAAGGATTATGTAACAAAGCTACGCCTTTTTCCATTCTTTTTTCTTTTACATTTCGTTATGCGTGTCCCATCTTAAACCCATAAATCCTTATAATAATAGTGCCTGGGTCACATGACGCGCTGTGAATGCACTTGATGTTGTCATGGTACTTTTAAAAACAAGCAGGCAGGTGAGGGCAGGCAGGCTGTGATCACACATGTCCGACATGCTCATTTACAACTTAACTGCTGTATTTAAGACATGGCCGAGTTAAAATGCATTGGCTTTCTTGTCATGATGCCCTTTTGGGGACAGCGCATAACTAGTGTAAATACAGTTCAGAAGGCATGTGGCACTCTGTAAGCCCATTGATCTCTGGCTTTGCTGGTGACTCCTGGTCTGTCTTTAAAGTCGCTGTGTCCTGCTGACTCTTATTGACTTCACAGGAGCTGCACACTGTCTATTTGCCATGGATGATGTAAACTGTTTGCCAAAACTAAAACGTGCCATTCAACTTCGGTTTTACCAAACCATAAGCCTTATGGTTGTCTTATCATAGAATATTTACCCAAATTAAGCTGTACAATAGTGACTTTTCAGGCACTGTAAAACATTCATTATAGATATTTTTTAAATCACATTAACAAAAAACATAAAACAAAAAATGCTGACAATAAAAACGATAAATGTCTTCCTTCTCTTTGGGGTGGGATGTATTGTTTGCTGATAACAATTTTCACATAATATTGTGTCAATCCTTCCTCCGGGTGCTCTGGTCCCTAAGAACAGTTTACAATCAGGGACTGTCCCTCCTGTGGGTCACCACCTGCAGAGGGGCTCATAGGGTCTGGGTCTGGTGCACAGAGTAATGGGCAGTGCTGCCCCCCTGGCCCAGCTGGATTAAGAGGGAGAAAATGGATGGATTGTGTCAATCCAACAGTTTTGGTTTAAGGGTTTAAGTATCAGACAAATTAGAAATTCTCCACAAAAAAGCTGAAAAATAACTTTCTTATTTGGAACGTGAACATTTTTAGTTTCAATCAGCTCTTTTTGCTGAATTATATATTTTATAAACTGTTACAATCAAAATAATAAAGGCATGCACATGTATTTTAGTAGTAATGTCTGATTTACATATTAAAACTGCCCACAGTTATTTATCTGCCTCTAGGTTTGCATATTGTTTTAGCAACAAACCCCAGGGCAAGAATTTACATCTGTGCGGCTTGAGACCAGCACTGAGTCACTATTACTACTTACACAGCAACAAACTGCCTTTTGTAAATCAATAATTGTGCATCATACTGTATCGTAATTGTTAAAGGTCCTATATTATGCAAAACTGACTCGTGGGCTTTAAGTCATTTTACAATGTTGCATCGTCATCAAAAACATAACTGGAGTAGTTTTGTCTCACACATTATTCACACATCTCACCCTTTATTATTAGTCTGTTTAGATGCTCCGATCCACCTTTTGCATAGCACAATTCATGCACAAAGTAATTCAAAGCACTTTACAGAATAAGAAATACATTAAAATCGCAATACAAACAAATCAAAACATAAATAATCATCATAAAATTAAAGAGAGAGACATTAAATAAGAGAATAATGCAGAATGAAAAATGAAAGCATGTCAGTCATATGCACTGCTAAACAGAACTGTTTTGAGGCTGGTTTTAAACTGTCAGCACAGGAAACAAGAGCAGAGACTTGGTTTCCTGTGTTTTCAAAATTTAACAGCTACTTTTTACCATTTGTTCAGTGGAGATTGGCAATTCCAGACCTGAAATCATCCAAATGGTTCTGTGTGGAGCGTGTGGAGTTTTAAAACATAATGGAGCACCTCCTTTATTATTACCTGACATCACAAGGTATAGATCTCTACAGCCTAAATATGCAGGATTTGTGTGATTCAAACTAAACACAGCTCCAGGTGTTTTTGATGAGGAAACAACATTATAACATAGATCAGAAAATAGCATATTAACCATTTAAAAGGACAAATCATCGCCTCATCACACTATAATTATTTGTCTGCACATAGTGATCTGTGCATGTAGAGACTAGCCCAGCACAGGTACAGTAGTGTGTGGCATGACAGTCCTAACTCTGACTCACTGAATGAAATGATCTGCCACCATGCAAAAACAGAAGACAAAATAAAAAGAATATGAATCCAAGGGCAGTGAATGCAGAGAGTTCCTTACCTTGCAGAGCCGGAGCGTGGACCCTGTTTTTGGTGTTCAAAGATAGAACTGAGGAGTGTGTAGTGAGTGAGAGGGATGTCAAGAATGACCAGCCCACATGCACAGGAGTCTTGTAACCCGGCAGCAGGGAGGGCGTGCACGGAATGGGGGGGTGGGGGGCGGAGCTTATGCACAAACCCCAATTCAAGCCACGCCCATCCCGACCAGCATGAGCTTCTTGTGTCTATAAGTAAGAGCAAGTGATGCGAGGGGAAAGTGCTTATGATGCAGATGAATCATAGTGGAGTGTGTGAGGAGGAGATGAAATGTGATGTTAGACTTTCAAATAGCCACATTACACTGCAGTATTTGTGTGATCAAACTGAAGATCTTTAATAATAACCACATGTTTTAAGTGATACTTGAAGAAGAATTACAGTGTCTTAAGAAAAACTGATATTGTCCATGCACAATTTGTCTATATTTTGAGTTTTTAATCATGTTGAACAGGCTGCAGAGACGCTGCACGCTCTGGTCTCTGGTCTTTGGTCTCTTGTCTTGTTCAAGCTTGTCTTTGGTTGAATTTACATTATCAAACCTGTTTTAAGCTCCTTATTTCCACAAAAAATTCCTGACGGTTGCCCCAGCGGAATAGAGGGTGAAATTTCTTAAACTTTCTTATCAAATTGTCTCTTTATATCTATAATGCGAATAAAATGATTGCTATGATGGTTTAACAGATAATGGTGGAACTTTTAGAGAAGGTATATATCTCTTCTTTCTACTCACTACATGTTTGAACAGGATTGAAAAGTAAAAATACTTCTTTTTATGATAATTTGACACATGTTTGACACATAGTTTGAGCAAATAAATACACAATATTTGGTTCTACTGAACAAAATTCAGAACAAATCATTATCAAAATCATTACATTTGAAGACCTCAGAAATGGTGAAAAATACTTTTGCTCTTTAAATTCTTTTACTTATTAAATTAAGTAGATTTTTTCATGTGATGCTTTTATTTTTACTTGAGTATTTTTTGCTCCACTATTTGTACTTTTGCTTAAGTAACAAAACTGGGTACTTCTTCCACCACCGGTAACAGAGTAGTAAGTAGTGCTGTACTAACTTTCAGTCACTATGGTTAGTTCAAATACAGGCCCTGACAGTTTAGTACAGGCTAACAGGATACACTATTTACTTAACATGATCATTTTCCAAACAATGTGTCTTATTGCCAAAGTGTTTTAACTGTCCCTTGAGTCAACAGACTAGACCAATATACTTGAAATTCTGCATTACTGTTAAAAAAACACATATTATTGTCAAGACTTGTTAATAATATTATCTTTGATATATACTGAGCACATAGTCACAACCAGATGCTGAAAAGAAACAATGAAATAGGACAGTTCCTGAATTGTTTTAAAATAAACAAATTGACATGGCCGAGCGTGCAGGTCTGTTTAAACACATGACTTTTATACATTCACCATGACAAATAGATAAGACAGTGCACAATCTCAGGGGCGGTGCCGACGTTTTCGGTTGGAAGAGCTTTGCAGGTGCTAAATTTTTCACTTAAAAGGCTTTTATGCTTGTGAGTGCACCTCCACCTTAAATGTAGGCCTAGTTTGCCCCTGTAGTGATTTAACATTTTTAGTAAAGATTGAATGAAAGGGAGTTATGGGGGAGCACTGTGCCCCTCAAGCCCCCACTGGATCTGCCACTGCACAATCCTATCAGTGATGCCAACAGCTCTGCAGACGGCAGAGTGTGTGTGTGTGTGTGCGTGTGTGTGTGTGTGTATGTGTATGTGTGTGTGTGTGTCTCTGCAGACAGCACTCCACTGCCATATATGAGACAGCACATTATGAACCCAGTGCAATGATCACTAATTGTGTGTGTGTGTGTGTGTGTGTGTGTGTGTGTGTGTGTGTGGGTGTGTGTGTGTGTGTGTGTGTGTGTGTGTGTGTGTGTGTGTGTGTGTGTGTGTGTGTCTCTCAACACTCTACTGGCATGTATGAGACAGCACATTATGAACTTCAATTTGAACCACTTCCAGTGCAATGATCACTAATTGTGTGTGTGTGTCTGTGTGTGTGTCTGTGTGTGTGTGTCTGCGTCTGTGGGTGCATGTGCGTGTGTGTGTGTCTGAATCTGGGCTTTCTAATGCATTAACACCCCGATGAGTCCCAGCTGCAGCCGGGAGAGCAGTAGCAGCAGGAGTAGCAGGGGCAGCACTCTTGTGGGCAGATCTATTAGAACCAAAGCACTCCCCGTCCACCCAAAGAGACAGACACTATTCAGTTAGACCACTTGGGCTTCCTCTTTACATCATTAGACTATTTGTCTTTACTTTTTCCATTATAAGCCCACTTTGATTTGACCAGAAAACATTTGCTTGTTATTGTGACCATGACATGTCTAAATATTGGCCTGGCAGAACTAAACCTCCTACTTTTTGTTTAAATGCAAGAAGGTGCAGAACCATAAAGCATGAAGCATAAAGCATAAAGTAATCTTTATTTTGAAAAATCGTAGCCACTAATTTGTAGTATGTGTCTCTCAAATGTGGAAGACATCCTCATACTTGTGTTCAGAAAATAAATAGAACTTCTTTTACCTCCTTCTTTTACTTAAGAGTTTAATGTTTTGCTTGTTGATTCTTCAGCTCTCCAATTTTCTAGAGAAAAATGTCATGATTTTGATTTCATCCAGGTATTATGTTGAGGCTTGTGATAATACTGAAATAGTCTCATTGCTTTGCTATTTAATAATTAATTACCAAATTTGAACTTTTTAACCCTAATAACTGAAACAATCTGCTGCATCTGAGGTTGAATCCACCTGCAGGTAGCTCACTCTGAATTAAGACCTGGCCATCGAATTCCCAAACAGAATAAATCATTCTAGGAATCAGATCACAATTGCATTTTAAGAAGGACTTGCCTTGGGTTCCTCTGTATTTGATGCATACGACAGGTCCTCTCATCCACCAATAGAATTTGAATCGTAAGCAGTAGATGATTTGTTGGGGTGCACCATTAAAATGATCAATGCAATGTGATGACTGTATCCATCAATGTAATGGATCTTGAAGCTGAATTTCATGATGCCACTGGCAGACTCCCTCACAAATGGTCAGGGACTCTGCAAAATGACTGTAAAGGCCCTTCCCCCATGTTTACTTGACTCTCTTCCATTTAAACAGAGCTTAGCACGAAGCCCCCGTGTGTTTTCACTCCTCCAGCCGCCTCTAACTGAGATGTTCAATAAGATCATGTTCATTCAAGAGTCAAGTTGTGAAATAATAAGTTTTAATTGTAAAATCTGATTAGTGAAGGAAACACTTAGTATCATATGGCTTTAATGAGTTTTAGCTGATGGTAGTTGACACTATGAAGTAATACGGTAAGGCCCTGGATTGTAGACATGACTTGAGATTTCTTAATGTGCTGATGGCTGTTAAACTGTAATGTTTCCCCAGCTAATGTCTCCCAAGTGAAAAAGTGTGTTGGCGCATGGAGCTCAATAACCTCAAATGGTGGACAGTGAAGGGCTTGGACCATGTGAGCGGTTAACAGTAGACTGTCCGGCCCCTGCGCAGAGCTGAGTGACTCGGACTATTGTGTCACACTGTTGTTTCTGGAGAATCGAGAGTCAATAATAGCTGGAAAAATAACAAAAAATATTCACCCTTTCACTACAAATTTATATCACATTTTGTGCAGTGCCCTTTTCACATTAAAGTGTAATGACGTATCTGTTTTATGGTGGGACATACAGTAAAATATAATGTTCGCTCAGATTTTATTCAAATTGGTGAAAGTAATATAAAGATTTGCATGAAACCTAAATAATGATGTTTGTTAGTTCGTTATGAGAATGAAATAATAATAAAAGCTTCTGTTTGCCTTGAGCCAGTGTGAGTTATGTGAGGGAGCAGAGAAAGTGCTCATAGTCTGAGGTGTGAAAATTTTAATACGTCTTTTAATAGTGTACACTAGAAGGCCGCGTGGACATGCAGCAGTTATGCAAAGGTCAGGTCCCTCACACACACACACACACACACACACACACACAGTACATCCGCTGGTGTCAGTATCGCTGGCATATTTTGGGCGATGTGGCATTGAACAGAAACTGACACAGGGCCCCAGCGTCTGTGTGATTAATGGTGACATCTGGTGTGTAAATAGAGCAAGTGCAGGTCAGGATGCATTCTGGGAAACAACACCAGTCTGAACACTTGAAGGTCCAATATTACACAAAGAGGATTCTTGTGAGGTTCAAGCCATGTTAGTGTTGTCAGTTGTGGTTTGTTTTATTCACACATTTTGAGGAATCCTGCATTTTTAGTCTGTCTGCATCTTCTGCTCTCAAAAGGCTGTATTCCACCTTGTGATGTCATGACGTGGTAGTTAAAAAACTACCTTTAACCTTTATTTTAGTGAATAGTGAGTGAGTAGGTCAGTTTAATGCCATGGAGAGGAGGATACATTTATTTTCTGCTGTTTTGTTAATGATCCTGTTGTCTGTTGTGTCCATGCCTGTTGGTGTATTTTTAACCTGTATGTGCAATAACATGATTTTTTTCAAACTTAATGAACTTAATGAACTTTTTTTTTTCTTTTTTTTTCCAGGAAATTGCTGTGTGCATTTCAGAGGTGACATTTCAATCAGTTGGCTAACCACTGAGTGTGTGGTAAGAGCAGAGCACATGTTTAATTCATAAGGGTCATGAGTGTCAAATACAGGACCCCTGTAAAAGCATGTTATGTCCCCGGAGCCCAATAGCACTGACTATTATGCAGACTGACTGACCTTTCTACTGTGGCACTATTCTCTCTACGACCGCACACAAATGACTGTGGACAGGCTCCTCCTGTTTATTAACTGATGATAGCAAAGCTCTGAGGAGGTAAAGTAAAGATCTCATGTAGTTTTAGCTTTTAGTTCAAGAAGGCTGCTGTCTGAGTGATCGGTGCAAAAATCAGTCAAAGTGAGAGTTATTGGAGAGTCTGTAGCACGAGGAGTTCCCCAAAGCTAAATAAACATACATGTTTTGGGTATTCAGTAAAACTGTTACAAATTTTAAACATCGGTTGTATTTTTTAATTATTTATATTATATGTAAGTTAGGCTGAAGTTTCTAAATGTCTGTGGCAAATATAAAACTCTGTGTTTTGCAGTTGGGCCTCCACAGCAATATGAAGAGCTCTGTATATTATCTGTATATGTTTAATTTAAATATCAACTATACATTTGAAAAAGAAAAGTCAATTTAAAGTCAAGTCTAATCAATCATTGCCCACATTTATTAAAAATAATGACAAAGCAGCAATAGTGACAACAGCTAAGCAGCATGTTAGACACAATCACAAGGTTAATGGGATATTTTTTTGTTTTAGAATTTCTATAACTTTGTTGAAGGTCTGTGTTGTACTTAAATATGGCATTTAAAATATTTAGTCCAAAACATTTGTTCTATATTTTACACATTAAGGCCAAAACTTTGTAATGACAAAAAGAGCACTAGACCCACATAAGAAACAAAGAAGTGGTGATTGGGGCAGTAGATAGTACATTCCCAGTAAACATAAGACATATACTCTATTTTATAATGACTCTTCATAAATATGTGATAAATAAATAATGCACTTGTTGTAGGAAAACACTTGTAAGTTTTGGTAATGTGGAAGATTTTCTTGGTCATTTAATATCAACCATTTTACAAACACAATCAATAATTGCATACATACATGTAACAAGTAACACCCGCCCATCACACCATGGAGGCCCTAAGAGTGGAAAGACATTACAAGAGACTTAAGACAATATAGCCATAAACATATTCAGTTTAAAGCATAAAATAAGTAGGAATGATTTTTTTTGTTCTGACACTGGGCCGTTTGGGTCAGACGGCCCCTCCTTGTCCCAGTGCTCGCTGCTGCTTTAGTTGATATGCTCCTGCAGAAGTTCAAAGGTGAGCTGTGTGATGTGCTGCCATGCTTTTTGCACGTGGAAAGACTCGGTCCTCTGAGCACAGATGCAGAAGCGAAGAACAAAGCGTCCGGAGAGTTGACAAGGCACCATGTGGATCTGTCTGTGGTTGGTGATCCGCTTCAGCAGGGCCTGGTTCAGCTCATTGGAGCCCTGCACAAGCAGAGACAGAGACAGCAGTCCTCATTCAAGTGTTATGTACTGTACAATATACTGTTCAACTTAAAACTAATGGGTTCATTATTGTTCTAATAGTGTAAAGTATCACCTTGATTCTAAAGCAGACCAGGCCCAGCACCACCTCAGTGCAGATCTCAAACCTCTTGTCAGCTCGGACAAGACTCTCGAACTCTTTGGCCAAAGCTACTTGCTGTAACAATGACAAACCAAATACATCCAATTAATCATATGTTTGTGCAGGTAATCTTTACGAACTGTACCAACAATCATTAGGTAATATCTAATTCTAATGTTTGTTGGCCATTTTGTCTGTAACAACCATTGTTTTCCACAAGAGGTCAGTGTGATGCAGCTCGTGCTGTTCTAAGCACTGACCGACTCCTTTTACTACCCACAGATCCTGTTAGATTAGATCTTTTGTGGTCTGTTACATTTAGCAGGTCTAATAAAATATATTTACACTGTGGATTCAACTGACAATAACAGAAATATGTATAAAAAATAATCATTATGAGAATGGCACTTCATTTTCACACTTTAAAGCGCACTCATTAAACCTGAAGCACATCCACACGGTTTATTACATTGTGTCCCAAAAAAAACACATTTCCTGCCAGTTTGACCACCTCAGCGCTTCCCCATTCTCCGCCAACAACTCACCCTCACTCAGAGCTTTTTACGAGCCTTTAAACCACCACTAGCTGCTTGTCTATTGGTTTATTGATGCTGTCGTAATGTCTACATGATCTAAAATAACATTACTCTATTAAATATAACGGTTTGACGTAACTGATGCCCGAATAAGGGAAAATGTCTTTGTGCGTATGTTCTAATGCAGATGTACGTCCATGTGTGCCAGAGCAGTGTGCTGTGGCTGTGCCTGCAGGGATAATTTCTACTTCTGCTTGATTTCAAATTGAAAATAAACAGAAAACAGGCTGATTTGATTGACAGGGCCAACTGGAGGGCCGGAAATGGGAGATAAACTGGAACTGACAGCCTCATGGTGACAATACACACTGGTAGTGAAGAGATCGAGGTGCATTTAGTGTTTAGTTTTGAATGAAATAGAAAAAAGGAACTAGACTTTGATTATTCTGACAGATTCTCACGATGTAAATAAATATAAATCAGCTATTGACCTTTATACAGACAGTCAGGAACACATTACTCCATCTTTACTTTAACTTTAACTTTAACTTTAACTTCATCTATATTGCAATTTCTATCATGTGCTGTGTTGTTACTTACCTTGCGTATATGAGCTTGAAGTTGTTTAATCCCAAATAAGCGAAGGACAAACCACAATTTCAAAGAGCGAAATCTTCTTCCGAGAGGGATCTGCCAATGCTTTGGATAAAAAGACGCAACAAATCAAAATGAAACTAAAACTGACAAGTAAACATGACGTTTTTGAGTTAAAAATGATCTTACCCGATAATCTGTGACCAGTCCTGTTAACAACAACAAAAATGTTAGAAAGGAGATCAAATCAAATATGGTTAAAATGCAATTCTTGTTTCTGTTCAGTCACACATATTGGATTTCCATGCTTCTATTGACTTACATTCATTTCTTGGAGACCAACACTAACCTAGACTGACCAGATGTCCCTATTTTTACAAAGGAAGTCCCAGTTTTGAGTCCTGTGTCCCCTGTCCCAACACATTTACCTAAAACCAGTTGCAGTTTTATGCAAAAAAATAATAAATTGTCCTCATTTTTGACCAATTTGATCCCCACCAACAGTAAAGACGGGAATATACTGTCATTTGTTCAGCTAAGATACAGAAACCATGCTTGAAAATGACCATAAGGTAGAAAAATGCAACAGAAGTCCCTTAGATTATGACTCTTTTCGCCATTTTATTTATCCCAAACCTATCCCATCCTACCCTAACCTGATCCATACTTGATAATCTGTGACCAGTCCTGTTAACAACAACAAAAATGTTAGAAAGGAGATCAAATCAAATGTGGTTAAAATGCAATTCTTGTTTCTGTTCAGTCACATATATTGGATTTGCATGCTTTTATTGACTTACATTCATTTTTTGGAGACCAACCCTAACCTAGACTGACCAGATGTCCCTATTTTTACCCAAGGCAGTCCCAGTTTTGAGTCCTGTCGCAGTTTTATGCAAAAAAATCATAAATTGTCCTCATTTTTGACCAATTTGATCCCCACCAACAGTAAAGATGGGAATATACTGTCATTTGTTCAGCTAAGATACAGAAACCGTGCTTAAAAATGACCATAAGGCAGAAAAAGTCCCTTAGATTATGACTGACTCTCAAATGAGTCAAGAACGGGTTGAGTGCTCTTTTTGCCATTTTATTTATGCCAAACCTATCTCATCCTTTCCTAACCTGAACCATACTTGCCAAACCTTAAATTTGGGGTTAAACGAGAACTTAACTCTAAAAACGTCAATATAACTCAAAAGTTTGGGGTTAAATGAGAACTTTACTCTCAAAATGTTAATATTACTTATACATTTAGGATTAAACAAGAACTTTACTCTCAAACTTACTATTACTGAAGAAATGTTACTATAACTCTTAAATTTGGGGTTAAACAGTATTACAAGTCACTTAAACCACAAAAGTGTCCAAACACCATGAAAACAGCTCATACTTAAAGTGACACTGGGCGCAGCCATATTGGATTCTCATCTCTCTGGACCCGCTGCTGTGAGTCTCATCATCTTGGTCTTAAAACGTCCTTATTAACCCTCTCTACATGATCCTGACTTTTTTTTTTTTTTTTGCTATTTTGTCCGTCAAAAAAATATCCTATTTATAACGTAGAGCCTGACTCCAGATTCGCTCCTGTCGTGAAGCATCAGGAGCCTCATTTATTATTAGTCACTTCTTTTATACGTCTATGGCGTCGCGAGGGAACGTCAAATCAAGAGAATCGAACGGGTGAGGTCAGGTGAGAGGAGAGGGGAACAGGTCTTACATTTGCCATCTACAGGTGAAGGAAAAAAATCAAATAAACTTGTGGCTATTAACTTGAAAGAGTCGAGATCTTAAGACCCATTTTTACTCTCTGGCTTTTAATCTATTTTAAACCACACCTGAACATTACATTAGGTTTTTGATTTAATAATGGTCTAATAATAAAGATCTACGTCATGGGAGCTTGATTTTTGTCCCTGTAATGGATTCCCTATGAACTGAGCACATTTTTTACACACTATAAGACAAGAAGTGCATTGGGAAATTGTTATGGAATGTATTGAAATACGGTTGTATGGTTGCGTAATGTCCCCGTCCAGGTGGCTCTGTCGTTCACTACCCACTTGGTATCTTTGTGATCAGTGACAGTCCACACAGCCCTTCGTCCTGCACAATCCCACGGCTTGAGCTCGCTCGTCTGTGGACAATGGAGGACCCTGTTTGCCGCTGCTAATAACCACTAATTAGATTGAACAGTGCAGTGTATGAGCAGGGCTTTTAGAAGGTGTTTGAGGGGTGGAAGGCTGCTAATTGTCTATCTGTCTGTCCATCAGATAAATAATGGTGGAGCTCACACATCTGCAGGGAAGGACCATGCGACAAGCTCCAGTGGATAGTTTAGTTTACCCACACTCGTGTACTAATACTTTTGTTAATTAAATTGGGTCACAAATACTGCAAATCAGCTTAACATACATACAAGATTAATGCATTTATAATCTGGTTGACACACACTAAGCGATGATGCACTAGACATGAGTGTGTGAATATAATGTGTATTTTATGGTATATTTTTAGAGCATTTTATAGAGGATTCAGCAGTAGGTTGTTTAAGTTCAGTGGAGATTCACCTGACTCCTGGTTGTCATGTTTGAGGTAAGTTGCCTCGATCTTGAACGCTCCAATGATGTCTGCTCTTTTCTTCACCCTGTGAGAAACACCACATGGGATTAACCTTTATATTTTGTAATTCGTATTAAAAACAATATACTGAAAAAACATTTGACCTTATTTTAAATGACAAAAGACACACACATGGACTAAAACCCATCAAATCAAAGGAAGTTATGTTTTTTTTTCAGTCGCTCTGACACACTTAAATATTCAGAATTGCTTAGCAGCTCATACAGAATCCCAAACAGGATTTCCTAAACAAAATTTTATCTCAACAAAATACAGTTTTACATTAAAAACTGAGAAATCATTTCCCAAAATGCAAATATTTGAGCCCGAGCCCCTGTTTAGATACATGTAGGAATCAAATGATCAAATGAAGTTTTAAAAAATGTGCTAAAACAATTGAATAACTGTATTGTTGATACATACATGTGAATATATAACCAGTGTTGTATTTTTCGCCTCCTGGATTACATAGTTTAAAGAAATGTTTCTTATCTACTGTCCCTTTTATCTGGAAATATAAATGAGGAGGCCCCTTTATGCCTGTTTTATTGTGGAGCTGCTGTTGACAAATGAGGCAGGTGAACTGCGTGGACCTATTTTTACTCTGCACATGCAGGGTGTAGATGGATGGAGCCCTTTAGTGGGGATAATTACTGCCCTTTTTAGATACTACTCAGATACATTAAACAGAAAAAAGATCCACAAAGCTTGGAGCAGCAAAACAGTTTTCCATTCTTAGTCAAAACACACAATATTGAAAAAAACAGAACAAAGGAGATCTTTCTTACCACATAGTGGAGCAATCAAAGTTGACTAAAAGCCATTTGTGTGGGTTGAAGTTGAAAGAATCTGCAAACTGAAAATGTAATAATGAGACATATGTGCCACAGATACGACTGTGAGGATAAAGTCACAGTACAGTTAGATCAGAAAAATATTTGTCAAAAGTGATTTTTTGATAACTGTATGTAATCCTTGGTTTTCTGGTTCATATTGTAAAATGATACTTCACAGTGGATCTTCTATAATAACACTTTGTCCTGCAGTGGTCTTATCGAGGCCAAACCTGGCACACTTTATTTGAAATGCAAAAGAGGTAACCAAGAGTAAAGCACAAGGCAGCCGTCTCTCCCTGATTTTTTTCTTTCTCTTATAGCGACACCGTTTGTAATCAGTTCAAATCTTTTTGTTGCCTATCTTTTCTCATATCCTTTCTACCCAACCTCCTCAAATGCAATAACACACCGCAGAAACAAAGCCGGCAGACTCCTGACTGACAATTGTGATGCTGACAGATTCAAAGGCCTGTTGCCCATCACCCGTCTCCCATAGCAACGCCCCCTCCAGCCTCTGCAGCCTCCAATCGTAGGGTTACTGCTTTATCACCCATTTCACCGTCATTGTTACTGCTGTACATTTCAGTTACACAAAAACATTACAAGAAATCAATCATGAGAACAATCACGGCAAAACTCAATTTCAAAGACCAATTATTGCAACAACGGCCACTGATTATTGAGAAAATACACGTCGCCAATATTGCCTATGGATACAAGTCGGCTACAATATCGTAAATTTGATTTAAACTACACAATTTGGCAAGGATTTAAATAAACTACTGCTGTCTGCTTAGTGCTGAGAGGTTCCCGTGTACTAGTGATTGTGTCATTAGGTCCTATGTGTTCATTAAGGACAAAAGAACATGGCAGTTTTACAGCCAGGTTCTGTCTCCCTCCACATTGTTTGAACTTGTGTGTCTAATAAACAGTGATATATAAAGGTCTAGCTGTGCCTCAGGAAATTACTGTGTCCTTATCTGTTAGTCTGTGCAGCCTGCACCGCAGCAGCTGCCTTTCCAGCCTCAAAAGAGCTCATGTGTGCTCTGGAGATTTTGGCCCATCACTCAGTCCTCCACACACTCTCTGTGGCATTAACATGAGCCCATTTCAAACACTAATAAACCAGTGATACTATCAGCATGCTAAGTGTTGAGCTTTGTAGATAAGCACAAGCAATTTAAGTTTAATTATTTTCCTGTTCACATAAAATGTCTGGAAATGTCAAGTTAAAGGTGCACTATGTAACTTTCATGATGGAGTGTCCACCTACTTGTTTCTATGGAGATTTTTTTTTCTTTGCCTAAAAACTTCCATAGTATGGCATTAAACTCTATGGAGATAAGCAACCAACAGCTCCAGGTCAAATCTCTGCAAATAATATACTTTTAACTCTTTAACTCTTTAACTCTACTTTTAACATTTAATCTCCAAAACCTGCTCTGTGTATGATATTTTATTCTAAGAAAAATGATCATAGAATGGAATTGTGTAACTTTTCACAGTGTGGTATGAAATCTTTTTATCTTCATGGTGACCAAACCAGACCAAGTTACATCTCAGATCTGTGGAGAGGCGACCTCGCTCACAGTCAGAATGCCTGTTGTTTTTCCGACTTATAAAACCACCTGTAATTTAATAAATGTAAAGTAAATCTGACGGATGATGATTCCATTACTAAATAAACATAAGTAAAGGTTTGGACGTTTTGTGATGTTATTGCAGTATCTCATGTGACTGATTTTCTGAGGTTAACATGGTGACATTTCTACAGGACACACACCTCGATCCCATTGAGCAGAGGTCTGTACTCAGGGCAGATGAAGGCGCTCCCGGCATAAGCAGCATCCACGTGCATCCACATGTTTTCTTCATTACCTAACACAAATGATGAAAAATACAATGTGTTTTTTTTTCTTTAGCGCTTTTAATTCATGTTTTGATAATCGGTGACTTACAAATTGGCCCAAGTTCCATGAGGTTATCGAAAGAACAGCAGGATGTTGTACCAAGGGTGGCACACAACTGAAACACATCACACACATCACACACTTCATCCTTCTGCAGGGTTTACACTGTCTTACATTCATTTCCTGCAGACGGACCTTGAGCCTAACTATTTCCCAGCGCATAGTTACTATTAACTTTAACCTAATCTCAAATCTACGAACAAATATTTTAACTTTGAATTTTGCCATTGATTAAATTTGATTTGCATCATAGGGACGAGGCCTGTCACCATAAATATTATATCAACTTATTGTTCTTTATATTGTCACCTTCCTAAAATAATAAGTCATAATTTATGCCATAATTTCAATTTTGGGGAGAGTTTTTTGTGTTTCCTGAAAAACCTGAAAAAATTACTTATCCGATTATTTTAGGAATGTGTCGATATGATAGATGGAACAATATTCTGTATTTTGGGACTCAGTATTTATTGTGTGTAGATTTTCTTTGTAAAAGTGGGAGTATTTTTGTTGAAATAGGACCAGTAATATTACAGGTTGCAGCCTTTTAATGATACTGTTTGATTTACTGGGATTATCTTGCATTATTGTTGTTGCATCGGCAGCATAAAGTAGTTTCACTATATTCTTTTATTGCACTATATCTCTGTAGCAATATAACGTGCTTCAAAATGTGTTATTGGGATAAGCCTAAGAGTCTCTGTGACCCCGTGATCTGAGTTTATACACATTTTAGTCCCCACACTGGCCCTATATTACTCAAAATTGACTTTTGCCTCTTAAGGCCTGTTAAAATGTGGTTATCTCATCAAAAATATAAGCGGGGTTGTGTTTTGTTTCATGCTAGAATATCCCTTTATTATTAGTCTGGTTTGTTGCACCTTATGATGTCATTTTGTGGTAGTTTTCAACATTTAACACCTTTTATGTTTGATTTAGTAGAGACAGGCAATTCCACAGTTGAAATTAACCAAATGATTTTAGAGAATATTAAAGCAAGACATCATGAGGTGGAGTGTTTTCTGTTCACTTTGTCTTGTCAAATATGAGATATGACGAGAAAAATTGAACTAGTGTTTTTCTGCTTTCTTACGTAGAAAGGGATGAGCCCGGCTGCCTTGTCTTCTTCGATCATCTTCTTGAGCAGCTCGCCTCTCAGAGAATAGTTGTTATCTGTGGGAACCTTCTTCATCATGACGCCTCCAATGAGACCGGCTCTCTCTACGGATGAATGAGCCTGTCAGGAGGTACGAATTTATAAAAAGAAAACAAAAAAAACACTATCAAATTGACGTGTACGCGTGGAAAATCTTGATGTTATATCTTGACACACGCCGTAGACAGAACAGAAGCTGGTGTTGTTCAAAGGTCTGTGTGGCCTTGAGGCAACTCACTAACCCAATCACAAGGACGGTCTGCAATTCAACCTGATAAGAGGCGGCCCATGAGAAACAATGTGTGCACTCTTCAATTCATCATATTTAATTGCTTCTTGTTTATTTTAAAATTTTCAGGCCATGATCAAAGGTCCCATTACACAAAAAGGATTCTTGTGAGTTTAAACCATGTGATAATGTCACTTCATCAAAAACACGCCTGTAGCTGTGTTGTGTTTGATTCACACGTGTCTGAGTAACCACAGTTTACTAGTCTGTCTGTATCCGCAAGCCTCAAAATCCTCTGTTCAACTTTGTGATGTTACATAGTGGTAAATCCAAATGAACAGTTTAACAGATGATTTTACTGAAGGTGTATGGACTTTAATAACTGGAGCACTCCACTTTAATAAGTGGAGCACTTCCTGTATTACCACATGACCTCACAAGGTGGAACAGAGTGTTTTCTGTTTGAGAAAAGGACACAGCTTAAATGTGCAGGATTTGTGGGTTAAACATGTGTGAATGAAACAAACCACACCTCAGGTGTGTTTGTGATGAAGAAACAACATTACAACAAATCAGAAAATAGTGGAATATGGACTCTTTAAATGCCTTGTTTCCATGGAGATGTTATTGCTGTGCCTGGAATGTTCCACAGTATGACATTAAACATATCTTATTCCATGGAAACAAGCAGGTGATGCTACTAATTTGTACTCATTTATTATTTGTTACAGATGAGGAGTGTGGCCTCAGCCCAGGTATAATGACCCTGTCCTAGGCTGAGTTACAGGTCAAATCTGTGGAGTGGAGACCCCACTCACAGAAAGAATGCAAATGTTTCAAGAATGTTTCAAGGCATCTTTTTTTAGCAATAAATACATCTATGGGTTAAATGGGAGATGGTTTAATGCTGTGGTGAGGAAAGCAATTGTCAAAGCAATAACATTCCTTGGTAAAAGATACTACAAATGTACAAAGTTCACTTTTAGCATACGCCTTGTGGCTACAGATGAAAAGAATCTTTCTTGGCTGATTGAGGCATATTCAGAGAAATGTTGAATAAGTTAGATTAAATATCTTACCCTTAAGAAATAAAATCAAAGCTCAAAACAAGCTATAAAAAAGCTATAAATGAACCACTGATTTATGACAAGCACTTTTTTGTCCTAATATTCTTAGATCTTAGATACCACATAGAAGCATCTCATAACATGAAAACACCAAAACACAATCACAGTGAAACAGGCACATTTGCACTTACTTGCTCAGATGTGTAAGCCACTAGTTTGGAGCAGATCTCAGGTTCGGACATGCTGTGGTTGGTGGCCTGAGCTCGTTTGATGGCTTTACACCGAGCAGCGAGCAGGGCCACCAGTGTGGCCTCGCTCGCAGTGGACTGGGGGACAACATCAGAATGGAAACAAAACATTATCACAGCACTAGTATGTTTATGGCAGGAGCTTATCACTACGTGCATTTTCATTCAAAAGCACAATCACGTGTCCATTGTGTTTATAATACTGGTTATTGGAATATTGTTAGTAATGTAAAAAGCTGTGAGTTTTTTTTACGTCATGACAATAGTTTGTGCCTACATTAAAGTAAAATCAGTCTGTTGAGATGGTCTGCTGGGCAAAAGGCAATGAAAATCTTTATGTAGATTTGTTTCCAGAGACAATCCAATTTCACTTTGAGGCAAAATGCCAACAGCATAAATTGTAGCATTTAATACATCAATTTTTAAAATCAATAATCAGATAAGTGCACGGCCTCACATAATGTTCAAACCAAACAAACAAGCGAGATTAATGTGTGTGCACACCTTCCCAAGCACACTTCCTGTCTGACTAACACAAAAGCCTCATAAAACAACCTAAAGTGAGTGTCACAGTTGTGTGTCGGCTACATAATTACAACAATGTGAATATGGTAGAATAGCAGCAACAATGTGCTTTAAAGATTCAAAGTAATGTAACCTCTTTGAGACTTCTTAAACTATTTTTAAAAGAATGTTTGTCATGCTATGTTAAAACTTAATATAACATGTTAATATTTATTTTATGTAATCAGCAACCTAACACTTTACACTTACATTGTTTTGTTACTTATTACAAAAGTCAGCTACATTGTCAAATATAGAAATATCTCCATAAAAAGTGAGTAGGTTGTGTATTTTAATGTAACTCAATTTGCTGAATCATATCTACTTTTCTAATATGATACGATTGACATTAAGTTGCCATCATATTTCTGTGGAGTCACTAAAGAGGGCTTGTTTTCATCCCATTGTTCAGGCAGGAGCATTAATACTCCGGGCAAGACAATGTGCAGTCTTAACTCTCATTAGCCCGTGCAGCCTGAGCAGCTCTATCCGTTGCCATAGTGAGCCTCCGTAAGCTGCTCTCCAAAAGCCCAGTCACCAAAACGGAAACAAAAACACATGCCAAACCCACCACTCACAATAAAGACGGCATGAAATGATCTGTCATCTCCACGCACTCACTTCCTCTGCCATTCACCTCCGCCCGGCTGCACACCACACACCCGCACCGGCCTGGTATGGAACACTAAACTAACGCCGAGGCCTTAGGTACACGAACACAATCACCGAGCTGTCACGGCCGTCCCCTTCTGTTTGTAGATGACACATTAAAAGGCAATTTCCTGTCAATTTTCTGCCGGTATGAACAGGAGGGCGCAAATCAATAGCAAAAGAACAGTGACTGAACACGTTTGAGGGACGACTTGGCCTTCAGATTATTGAAAAGTTTAGTATAGCTGATCTTTATGATGTCTCTATGATGGAAGAATGCGTTTTTGTATAAATCTATGGATGCAATGACAGACAATGTTGTTTCCAGGTAAGAGAGTGAACTGAAAATGAATAAATATAAGATGTTTGCCTGTAGTGTCCCCCTTAAAATAGATAGTTATTGATATTAACGCAGACAAGTTTATTCACCGCTTTAAATTATACACTAAAGAATTCATTTTATGCTTTTTATTTGTGTTTAAAACCTTTATTTTCACGACTAACCTGTATAACTCCTCCTCCAAGGCCGTGAGTTCCAGCTAAGAAACATTCAGGCAGCTTCAGCATCTTTCCCAGCCAGTCCAGCATCACCGTCTCCAGCTCGGTGCAGGCTGGACTCGCAGGCTAAAAACACACAGTGCATCTGTCATGGACGCGCCGTGTGTGGAAAACATCATTATAAAAGGACTAAACGTTACCCAGGTAAATCCAACACATCCTATGGCTCCGCACAGCATGTCGGCCAGTAAAGACGGGTAGGAATTGCCTGTGGGGAAGTAGGCGAAGAAATAGGGGCTGTGCCAGTGTGTCACCTGGAAAAATAAAAATATGACAATGTCTTATTACAAAATTGTGTGCTGAAGAGGAAGTGCATCACTATATGGTACTAATATTTTCCTTGTAAGCTACATGATCAAATATCTCCATCATGTCTGTCCGTCCATGGGAGTGGTTCTCCT
>KN500479.1:1030-11303 GCA_000787155.1 Scartelaos histophorus | reverse complement strand
TTGATGAGATTCCTACATATTGATGAGAAAGCCAAAGTCACTTCTCTGATGACAGACTGTTATAGGCTTACATAAGAGAGTGTAGTGCTGCATGCTGCATAAGTACATTAAACAGAGATGACCTTGTGATGTGTGGAGACAAACTGCAGCCTCACTGCAGTCCCCCCGTTACATCACACCAGCCTCTATGATACTGCCATAATGCATTCTGCACTTTCAGCTGTTTGCAAATACTTTCTCCTATACTAAAATCAATAACATATCAACCATCTGTTGTCAAATGTGTCTCTTGTTAATCTGTGAATTTTCATGTGGACAAACAAATACAGCAGCCGGTGAGCAAGCTTGTCTATCCACAGATCTGACCTGTAACTTGGCCAAAATTGGCCATTTGAAAAGTTGCCATAGTCAGTTCTATGAGAGCTCTAACAGGTGTGTATTATACCTGGCTGCACTTTGGACATCAAGGAGCTTCTCTGGAAACCTGAGTAGTTTCTCATCTTTCTTCTTTGCCTCCTGTGGGGGCAAATATAATCAGGGTCAGAAAGGTTAAACACTGGGTCCGTTGCAGAATCTGTATTATCTAAAGCTGCACTGGCCACTTTTGGCCCATGATGATGGTTTCCTGTCACTATCTGCTGCTCACCCAATTTCTACTCCAATCATTCTATTACACATATTTAAGGAAGTGTAACATTTGAACGTTGAAAGAACATTTAACACATTTAACAAATGATTTCTGCCAGTTATATATGTGCAAATGAAATCGGGAGATACTCCTACATGTTTAAAATACATACTTCTTCACAATTTCATTGCCACTTGAGGAGAATGTATCCACATTAATGTTTTTGCCTTCCATATAAATATATACACGGATACTGACCATGGCGACAAAGTGGAGCAGGTTCATGCCAGGCTTGTTAGCCTTGGTGTCTGCTAACGAGAGCAAGGAGGATAGTTTGAAGCCCACAGCATTCCCAGCGTATCCACCCTAAGGAGCAGACACATATCATAATTAGACCACACCAACATAGCAACCACAACACTGTAAGTCTTGGAAACCAGTAATTGGAATAACAGCGTTAAAATAAACGGCATTACTTTTTCAGTTATGGGTAATCTAACTAGTTACTTTTTCTATTGTTACAACACTGTTACTGTTACCAACACACCATTACTGCGCATTTCTGAAGCTATTCATTAAAGATGTCATCCGACTTGACTCACACAGACACAGGAGCTGCAAATGTGTGTGTTTTTTCTCCTTTGGTCAGGGGAGGTTTGAGATAACCGCTGGCATAGTTATGACTGGCTAAAGGCGCCACAGACTACAGGATTTTTAAACGAGGAAAACCTTATGAGACTTTAAATCTACAATCACAAAGACTACTGCGGGATATGGCTGCTGCCACAGGCTACAAAGCATACCTTGCATCTGCTTTTTCCTGTCTACAGTAAAACCACTAACTTCAGAGTCACTATTACTAATCTGCAGCTTCACCCTGATCTGTGTGCTGTGTGAATGTAAACAGACACGTGAGGAACTTCTCTCACCTTTTTACTTTAAAAGAACGCCTCAAACTGGATTTACAGCGCTGTTTTGTGGACTGGGGTCATTATTTGCGTAGGGCAAATTCTATAGATATGGATGAGATGCTGCAGTTATAATTTACAACTTTATGAGAGGTGAGTAATAAAGTCTCATTATTTTAGTTTGTATCTTGCAGCTCTATGTCCGTCTCTCTGTGTGTCCCTGATGCTCTGTTTTATTGGCTGTTACAAAGGTTTGGTGGTTACAATATGACAGAGTAGCTCAGAGTCAAACACACACAAGGAGCGTAGCGGCTTCAAAATTGCATATGAAGACACAGAGTCAGGCCTGAACTTGGGAAGAAGTGAATCGTGGCCAAAATCTGGCAAATTCTCCTGTAGTGTGTGGCAGCCTTAAGGAGGAGTAAGATTTCATGTAGTCAACCAGAGACATCAGATGGGCAGGTGCTTACACACAGACCCAGCATATAACAACACACACACACAAACTTTCAGAGAGTTCAAGGTGGAAATAAAGGCACTACTTTAACCTCATCAAGGTAAAAAGTAAAACTGTACACGCTGAGTGCATATGTACCAGAGCAAAGAGTTTGTCCACGTCTGGTGTAAACAACTTCAATTTAATGAAGCACCTCTCGACTCTGTGCTTGTAAAACCTGCTCTGAAAACAATCCAAATTCTTTGACATTTTTAAATTTTAAAAAAAAGTAATGCAGTAGTTACTTTTCCTGGTAACTAGTTACTTTTATTATGGAGTTACTAACTCAGTTACTTTTTAGGAGATGTAACCGGTAACTATAACTAATTACTTTTTCAAATTAACATGCCCAACACAGCTGAAAACAGAACAGGTGGAAAGATGAAAACCCCCATGATCACCTGTAACATATGTACAGATATTGGGTGACAATATTGGAGACTTTGCATTTATTAATATATTACAACTGTTGTTAATTGTTAACACCATGTCATAAACAACAAACACTAGCTAGTTTTTATTTTATTATATTATAGTGGATATAGATTTATTTAAACTTAAAAGTATTTTGTAAAAGTAAATTATAGTTTTATAGCAATAAGAGAAAACATTCACAACCCAAATATAATAAAAAGGAATGACTCTCCCCTTCTCAGGCTGCCACAGAAATGGTCAAATACCCAGCTGATTGTTATATGGACTTACAGCATTCATGATATTCCCGGCCTGCAGCACCAGATGTAGTATTGCATGGAGCTCCTCACATCCCATCAGCTCTATAAAATATCATATATATTTATTTATACTGTATTTAAATTCAGATTCAGAAAACGTTATTGATCCCATAGGGCAATTCAGTGTGTCAGTCTGTTACAGTCCACAAGTGGAACTTAAAGACAAACAAAACAATATAAGAACAATATACAAAATACAGTGCAAAACTTGAAAAAAAAACCCACTACCCTCAGAATTTAGCAATTTAATAGCAGAGGGCACAAAAGAATTTGAGAAGCAGTTAGTCTCTCATTATTAGAGTCATCAGAATAGTATATGTTCAAACTAAATTTGACACTAAGGAAAAGGTTTTATATGATTTTGATACTAATCAATATTAAAGGTAGTATCGAAACTATATACTAATTTGAGCAGGCATTGATAATAAAAATGCTTTCTATGCCTAAATAGTTTTGGTTTTCTTTGCATTAACTTCTGTGCAAGTATAATCCTGTGACGTGTTTTGAAAGCTTTTGCCTCACCCTCTTTTTAATCGACTTGGCAGAACATGTCTTCAGTCAATCGACTGAAGACATGTTCTGCCAAATCGATTGGCAGAACATGTCTTCAGTCAACCAAGAATTTCTTTAGTCCACTACAGCCCTAGTTGGAAGCGTTATAGCGTGACATGCAATTATAACTCTCTTCTCTGACACTGTATGAAACTTGAGTCTGCTCATTAGATTTCACATGTGACATTTAAGTGGATATTGGATGTATGGGACTTTCCATTGTAATATTATGAGGAGTAAGCAGTTAGATGATGGTAGTGAATTCTGTTAATGCCGAAGGTTTTTTGGCCTGTGCTGTCAGGGTTATCTGAGACGTTACTACAGTTCAAATCACACTTGATGCACTACTAGTAGTATCAAATGTGTACATAGTGTTGTATCGTTAATTTCAAGTCCTGTGTTGATTTTTTTGTAATATATGTGAGAGAAAATAAAGTACTGTGCAAAAAGTGTAGGGTTATGTTTTAAAAGTTGTTCAAACTAAAATGAACAAAAATTACAGTAGGGCTGCACAATTTTGGAGAAAAAATTGCACTGCTATTTTTTTGACACCTATTGTGACTGAGAAACTAGAGGGAGTGGGGTAAAACAAGCTTTTAACATCAGAGTTTTCTTTTGTTTCAATCACACAATACACAAACCCTGCATATTTAGACTGAGATCTTCTCTCAAACATAAAACACTTTTAAACATCTTCACCAGAATCATTTGGATGATTTCAGTATTAGAATTGCCAATCTCTTCTGAACTAAAGGTAAAAATTAGCTCGAAAACTACCACTTCATGGCATCATATGAAATCACAATGGGAGATATAATAGTAGACATCCTAATAAACCAGCCAGGAATACTCAAACACATGTTAATGAAACAAAATACAATTCCAGATTTGTTTTGTTTTTTATGAGGTAACAAAATTCTAACATGGCTTAAAGCTCACAAGAGTCACTTTTGTGTAATATAGGATGGAGGATATAAGTGGCTCTATGGGCTACAAATCATGCAAGCTGTGTCATGCCAATAGAGTGCTCAGTCACAGTCAGTATCCTGTTCCCTCTGCTGCCTGGTGGGTGCTCTCCAGCTCTCAGCTCATATAACTGGGTCACCTGTGTGATCGAGGCAGGCTGTATTACCTTTGGTGGCCACACGGATGACATTGATCTCGTTACTCATCACTGCACAGGAGGGGAAAAACTCTTCACGCAAAACCATGGCCTCGATACGCAGCTCAAACCTGCAGGGCCAGAGTACAGTTTAATCGTTAACAATAAAATTGGCTTTGTACTGTACTGTGTGATATATGAACTGGCACTTTTGTAGAGAAGGTAGTACTCAGCTACACTTACTTAAGTAACTTTTAAAATAAGTTGTACAATTCTAGCAGCAAATTTTTACTCCTACTTCAGTAAGATCTTAATTGAAGTAACAATAACAAGTAAACATTGAGTAAACATTCCCATTGTGAGCAAGTCTACAAGTGACAAAACTTTATGTTGACAATATAAAATTATTTGAACATTTGTGTGTCTTGCACTGCTCCTTCAGATATGATTTAGTTTGTCAAATTTCTGTGTCTTCAGAACCTAAATCAAATGTTACTCACTCCTACTATGGTTCTACTTGAGCTATATTATTTTGAAGTGATGTTACTCTTATTTGAATATCATTTTTGGCTACTCTTCCCACCTCTGCACTTTTGGAGGTTGAATTGTGTGACGTGCAATCTAGACCATTACTTAACTTGGTGAAAGATAATACAGCCATACCCTGAGACAGCAAATTGTAAATGTGATATGGAGCTGCAGTAATCGAATGTCTTACAGCAGCGGAAGAGAGATTCGATAGCAGCAATTGTACAAATGATATGTCACGTTTTCTATTATATGCAGTGTCATCACAACCAGAAGAGAAACCCGGTGGCTGATTATGATAAAAAAAGAGAAAAAAAAAATCTGTGAAATCTGTTAAATGTACACTGCATAACTTTTCCCGTTGTGAAAATGATGAATGATTAAGATGCTCAGAATGCAGGTAAATGAGGAATACCTTTGGATTGTTTAAAATGAACTAGCTCTTGTTTTCACATTTTAAGATTTTAAAAATTGAGTACAGCGCCTTTATGTGACGTGTAACTTGGTTATCCATACAGATAGATAATATAATACCATAAAGAGAAACATTCTAGACAAAGCCATGACAAATCCATGGAGACAAAAAAAGTGTCAACTCCTTTAGAAGTTTCATAATACACCTTTATGTAATAATGGACATCTATTTCAAAATGGCAGAAACATATTTATCTACAAATCATCTTCTTTGTGTCCATTGGATTTACTCTAATTCTTTTTGCCACAAAACCTGTCTAGTTTTCTTTTCCAATCCCTTCTTCAGACTCCCACACCTTAAACCTAACGTACCACGGCACTTGGATCAGGAGGTACATAAAGGAGTCCACCAGTGCCAGCTTGTCCGGGTCGCCTTTGAATGACTGTAGCTTCTTCACCTGCTCACGAAAAAAGACATAAACACATTACAAAACGCAAGTGTATTAAAAAACACTTCCCTATGACATTAACCATGAAAAAAAAACTACAGAGACAAGTCCAGACCTCCTCCACATCCGGCAGCAGCTTCAACAGGTCTTTGAGCAGCTCTGCACCGTATGTTTGGCCCTCCCCTCGCCGAATGTCCTCTACAATGGCGTGATTAGACCTGAAAGAGATGGTTGATTGTAGCTATTGAAAGCAAAGCATAGAATGTGAATGTATAGGTAAGTATCTGTGTAATATTAGCAAATATTATTTATGGGTCTATATGCTATTTTGTAATCTATGCTAAATGCCATGTTCTCATCTAAAAGACACCTGAAGTTGTATTTTGTTTCATTCATAAATATTTAGCATAATCCTGCATATTTAGGCTGAGTTCTCTCAAACGGAAAACACTCCATTTTGTTCCACCTTGTGATGTCATGTTTCATGCTTCATGACATCACAAGGTGGAACAGAGCATTTTGAGCTTTGGAGAAAAAAGACAGACTAATAATAAATGGTTACTCAAACATGAATGTGAATTAAACAAAACACAAACACGGTTATGTTTTTGATGAAGTAACAACATTCTAACATCGATAAATTAAATAGCTAATTTTTACGTAATATAGGACCTGCCATTGTCCCATATAAGTGTTAGAATCTAAAGAAAATTATCCAGTAATGCAAATTTTGGCAGGCATCAGCAACCGATTAATCGACTAAACCACTTACAGTCAGCATCTCTGATTAGACGTCTTCTGTTGTATTCTCACATATCACCACTAGATGCTACCTCTGTTACTGCTGTCTGATAGTGTGGCTGAACAAAGGCCAGGTGAGGGGGAGGGGGGAACAGGTTTTAGATTTGCCATCTACTGGTTAAAAAAATCGAATAAACTTCCGAATGGTAGCTTTAAAGACTAAAGCTCTTTAAACGAAAATTGCAGATCTCATCGTGTGTTACTGAAGTGTCTGTGCTGTGTCTTGAGTGCTGAGGCCTCACAGTCAAATCCCAGTGAAATATTGTGGGAGCCATGCAAATGCTTGAACCTTACAAAAGAACATCCTAGACTGGACTATTTGAGACAGAACACCACACAGACTGGTACTAATCCATGGCATTTCCTAAACCTATTACACCAGAACAATACAACTGTTAAGGGATTGCTAAACAGCCAAAATTTCCACTTTTTAACAACCAACTGTGGTTTGTGGTAGGGGTTCTTAATATGTTTAAAGAGAAGGTACTGCACTTCTATAGGATTTTAATTGCTGATATATATTATATTTAGATCACCATGTTACTTTTTATGATTTTGACAATTCTATATTTGTTGACAACAACATGCAGTCCACTAATGAAACTACTACACATCAGGTTTGTTAAGTTGTAGTGTATTATTTCTCCATTTTGTATTATTTTGCTCCGTGTGGGGGCTTGTGGGCTGAGCATTGGATAGAATTTTACAACAAAGTGTAAAGAGGGTACAAATACAGCCAGGAAGAGAAAAAAACAAAATTACTCAAAAATGCATGGATGACATCTAAAATCTCTTCAGGTGTGTTTTTGATGAGGGTTATAACAATGTTATAACTTGGTAGAAAGCTCCAATGTGTCCAGTGTGTCCAGTATCTAATTTCTATCGTATCAATTAGCCATAATCACAGGAAAAGTGTGCAGCAAGAAAATGCATAATAGAATTCAAAGCCTTTTTCATATATTACCGTTAGATAATTATTGTTGCGGTGCTGATGGGAATTACTCACATACTGGTAAGATCTATTACAGTTAAGAGAGGACTTACTTCTTGAATTGCTTTAGAAAAATGCCCACATTCATCCCTCTCTTTGAGTCCAGGATGCTGATCTGTCACAGAGATAAGCACAAAGAATAATAGTGTTAGGTTTGTTGTAAACATGGGAACAATCCACATCATTTACATTGCAAATAAATAAATACAACTCATATAATGCATTGAGCAGAGTCTATTGATGAATATATTGATAATGTTTGCTGACACATTGATTAAAGAAGGGGTATACACATATGTACATCACCATGTTACCTTTTTTTCTTTTGAAAATGGTAAACATGTTTAATATGTTTCATTTTTTTTTTGTTTTTTGATGCTCTGAGTTTCCCCTCCCTTAGCTCTCCATGCTATGTCACTCCCCCTTCAGAATGTTATCACATTTCAATCACTTTGCATTCTGCTATGTTTATGGAAAATTGGAATGCATGGGTGAAGTAGGCTTGTGGTCTGAGCTTTGGATAGATATCATACAGCTAACTGTAAAGAGGGTTCGAATAGGGCTCTGGCGAGATCACCAAATGACTCAAACATGCATGGATGACAGATAAAACCTCTTTTTGATGAGGGAACAACATTACAACATGGTAAAAAGTAGAAAAAAACAAAACAAAACAAACATTTTGCTTAATACCCTCTCTTTAACATCCACTGTCCCAATTCAAATAAATAAGTTAATAAAAATGATATCAGGTCTAAAACTAAACTACATTTAAAGGATATTAATCATTTCAATATTGTTCTGAAAGAACGGACAAAAATAAAAGTAATTCAGTTAATGAAAAATGCAGTTGATTGCTTCCTCTGAGTAGATTTATGCAGCATATATAAATAGCTGGTTAACAGTGGCTATCACCAATAGACAATGCATAGACAAGATTTGCACTTGGCAATGAAAGGCATGTAAACTTTAAAAACACAAAGGAGCATTTTATAGAGCCATTTTTACAAGTTCAGATCTTAATGGGAAATATTATAATATCATAATATCATCAATTGGATTATCTTAACCTAAAAAGAACCTTTACAGCTAATGTAGGCTAATTACTGTAGTTTAGTATTACTTACACTGTACTGCTGCTAACTATATTACACCTCGTGACCGTTTAAGGTCCTGAAATTCCACGAGGTCCAGTCACCTTCTGTGTACAGTATATACATTTTTAAACAGGTTGAAACAAAAGTTTCAGTTCAATTTAAACTGAGACATATTAATAGTTTAAAGTCCATATGTACGTACAGCTGCATGCACATGAACAACCTGCATCAAAAATAACGATAGCAATGATCAAAATATGACTATGATTATTTTTTATATTAGACTAGTCTTTATTAGCTGCGGTCTTAGATAGCAAATAAATAAAAGTAAGTACTGAGTTATTAAATTTGCCGATATTGCCTGTAGTATAGATTATAACATTGACCAAATTGAAGATTAGATGTTCTAGTAGTAGTAAATGGATACAATAGGTGTTTACTGTCAGCATACAGGCCAGTACTCCCACAGGTCTACTCAGTGTCTTCACTTTGAACTGTGAACATACATTCTGGGGACTGAAGGTAAGTCACGTTTTATGTTTCTCTGCAGTGTTTATGATGACGCATACATGTTCCTGTGACGACTGCAGACAATATTTACTGAATGGGAAGCTGAAACTTAGCACCCATCTTTAATGTGTCCCTGTAGGGCCATATACAACAACAAGGGCAATAGAATACTCTGTCACTGTCATTGTGGGGTTTACTATCAAGTAGACTACTTACCGCGAAGTGCTCCAGAAGAAGAAACTGTAGCTTTATTGTTTTGGCACTTCTAGCCCGAAAAAGGGTGTGTTATCCCATCCATCCATAATATTGTAACAGCAGCTATTTGCTACAGTGTTTTAAAATCAAATCTCAGTGTAGTTTTTCTGTCATAGTTCAACATTAGAATGAAGGAGGCACTAGCTGAGCGGGGAACTGTTCATCTTAAATGTTCCTCAAGCATGGTTTAAAATAGGCTATATGTAATTAGTTAAAACAGCATCATGTAACTTTCTGGAGGTGGCACATCACCCTCATGATTCTATGGAATAAGAAAGTTTAAAAATTCTGGAACTTTCTGTAAGGAGAGTTTTATTCTCTACTGTTGAGTATTATTGCCAAAAGATATCCAAACAAACAAATTAAAATTACAAGTCTATTTTTGACTAATAAGTTACAAGGTGTGGTTTTAATTAGTTATGAATGCCACATTACTACTGTTCAATGGTTTTGTAGGAACGTTACTTTTTCTCATAAATGACATTATTGGGGGACTTATATACTGGCAATTCATCCATATTTATTTTAAGTTATGTGAAAAGGTTATTTTGTGCAAGCCATGTATCTGATAAGCACTACCCTCACCTCGTCTTTGGCGCTCTCCTTGAATGATCGGACCCTGGACACATGCGTGGAGGCCCCGGCAGGAGTGGTCAGTCCTCTGCTCCCTGCCTCCTCCTGCTGTCCAAACAGCTCCTCCACTGAGCGCACATCAATCTGGAACTGCTCCTGCTGCACCGCCATGGTCCAGATATTTGGCTTCCCCCGCACCTTCTCCTCTGGGATGGGCTTCCAGAAGAAACTCCGC
>JACN01093590.1:0-11660 GCA_000787155.1 Scartelaos histophorus | reverse complement strand
TGTTCACTTTTGAAATCATATTATGTTCACTTTTCCAATTCCAATATATATATATTTTTTTTGCTGTTTACGTCATTATGGTATTTTGGGTCCATATTTTGTGTTTCTGGTCCATCACTGGGCACTGGGCAGCCCTTATAGTCCAAATCCATTTCCTTACTGTATGATACATTTGTTCCCTCACCACGCTACATGTTTTGCACCACTGAACACGAACATGCCACCGCTAACATGACCACGCCGTAAACCACACAATCCCACAATGCAACGCTCCCGGAGACCTTTGTGCCACTGAAACTACACGCACAACCCTTTAAATAAATACAACGTCGACCGAAATAGCCAGAAGTGAAGAGAAAGTAAAACACACGTCTGTCCCAATGGTGCAACTCCTATAGCAGCCGGCACCTCTCGGCTTTAGCTCGTATTTCTTCAAATGGGGGCCTGGGCACTCGTTTGGGAACTCTATTTGTGGTAGGTCCTCACATGTCAGACGCACGGTTTATTTTAATCAACTCAGAGCGGGAGTCAGTTTGAAAAATGTATGAAACTAACTGCAAAGATTTGGTAAACAAAGTCATAAAAGCTCATGTGCTCCTCTGTGCCACTATAGGCCACGTACCAGCGCCGAGAATGTGAGAGCTGCTTAATGTACCATGCAAGGCCCGTGAGGAGACATTTTTGACATTAAAGACTGTATATATAAATGGACAGCCCAAACAGGAAGTGAGCATGGGCGCGTTTGTGGCTCCATCGACTCCAATTGATGGTTACACGATGTTATTCCGGCATGTCGCTATTCAAACATTGACGTCTAATTGTCAGAGTAACGTTATAAACAGCATCCCGCTACTTCAACTTTTTTTTTTCCATTGTTGAAGAAGCTGCACTTTACTATTTTTCAAACATTACGCTTTTCCAACATCTTAATGCAATGAAACATTACGCTTTTCCAACATCTTAATGCGATGGCCTATTATACTTTGCGCTCCCATATATCGTAAGATGCTTGGGCCGGTGTTGGGCACTTGATCAGAGAATACTTCAGCCACAGAGGAGATCAGCCAAAGAGAAAATGTCCTAACTGAGCTGTGGGAAATAGTTTTTAAAAAAGAGCATAGGAAAGACTTCGGGAAACTGAAACGAAGGCTGCATGTGCCCTTTTGTGCCCTAAATAACCAATCAAGATCATAGGGTGTTGGAATAGTGATACTAAAATTTACGTCTAAATAGAGACATATTGTAATGAAGGGATGTCGGAATAGGCGACGGTCCCTCAAATGACTTTACACTGAAAAATTGTCACCCCTGTCTCGTCATTTTGGTTTTAAAATGTTGGTATTAACCACCCTACATGATCCTTGCATTTTTATTTCAACAGTAAGTTCCTATTCCTAATACGGAACACCAAATTCGCTTCTATAACTGCTGTTCTCATGAGCTTCATTTGACTGAAGCCGAACGCGATAGGGGACGTCACACTCACTTAGTCCACTTCTTTTTCTTTACAGTTTATGGTTAAAGCTACACTCTGTAACTTTCTGGGTTATTGATGTTATTGTTCGAACTTACAGTATGAACTTATCCATCTTGTGTTTATCGAACTACAGTATGGTTAAAGCTACACTCTGTAACTTGTTGGGTTATTGATGTTATTGCTTTGCCTGAAATATTCAAACTTACAGCATGAACTTACCTATCTTGTGTTTATTGAACTACAGGTCATTTTATTGCTCAAAAATTTGGTTTTTAACTGTCCTTTTTTTATTGCTCAAAAATCCCTTGAAAAACACTTTTACTATGGTTTCTAACTGGCCTCTCCACAGAGTAGACCTGTAACTTATTGTATCTTCATGGAGATGTAGAAATATAATGTTATATTGTGGAACATTTAAGGCAAAACTAATGTGTAGTGGAACATAAAAGTTACATAGTGCAGTGTATATGATCCCGTGTGTAGAAATGTTTGAGATTTTGTATTTACTAGGCAGAAGTGGGGGGTAAACGTTTTAATACTGCAGTACAGATACTTTTTAAAACCCCTCTCTGGTCTCTGAAAGTTGAGGAAAGCACTTATAAACTCACCATGGTGAATAATTAGAATGTTTGGAATGCAAGGCTAGGAGTGCAAACCTCTTAAATGATCTAGTTTCAGACATTTGTAAGACAGTAAAAATCAGATGCAGTTCCTTTAAGTTTGTGATTTTTTTTTTGTTTTTTGTCAGCACTCGAACTGAACTAAAACTAAAGAGCTGTATTTGAGCGCACGGATCCAAGGACAGGGGATGTTAAGGTACTAATTACCCAAGAGCAAGGCACCAGTCCCGCTCCATATTACCTTACTCTAGTGGAAACACCAGGCGAGCTCCATTTATTTTCTCTGACTGTTGTTTCTGGCAAGCCCGCTCCTCGGTAAACAGCGCGCCCACCACCATTGTAAATCCGAAGGGCGCACATCTTTCAAGTCCGACTCCTTTGAGGAAAAACGGAGACGGATCGGATGGCGGCGCGCGGGTTTTCCGTCTTAATGAGAGAGGGGAGAGCGACGCGTTTGATCCCTGGCATGGAAGCCCCTATTTAAGGCTGTCAGCGGCCATCATTCTCTGCCTCCCTCTCTTCACGTTTTCCCCTCTGCTCTGCTCTGGTTGGAGACGGAGAACCGAGCCCACGCCGCTGGATTTGATCAGGGACACTTCCATAAGTTTGGGGGGTGAGGGGGCATCCTTCAAAACTGTTTAGTTAAAGGGAACATATGACGCTGTTTTCTGATCTACGTTAGAATGTTGTTTCCATGTCAAAAACAGACTTGGAGTTGTGTTTTGTTTCATTCACATGTTTAAAACGCAAGTCCTGCATATTTAAGCTGAGCTCTTCTCTCAAAAAAAATAAAAAACACCGTTCCACCTTGTGATGTCATGTGGTAATACAGGAAATGCTCCACTGTGTTATTAAACTCCATACATGTTCACTCATTTGGATAGTGTCATTGCCATTCTCTGCTGAAAGGTACAAGGAGTCATCCATGACATCACAAGGTGGAATAGAGCATTTTGAGGTTTGGAGATATAGACAGGCTAATAATACAGGACTAATCAAACATGTTAATAAAATAAAACACAACTCCAGGTCTGCTTTTGAGGCGGTAGCAACATTATAACATGAGTTAAAGCTCACAAGAGTCAATTTTGCTTAATATAGGCCTTATTTCGTCAAAGATTGCAAATGTTCTCAAACGCTTCAATTTGGTCTAATGTTTGTATTTGTTCTTCACCATCAATGCCTGTTTAAATATCCTATATTACGCAAAAAGTGTCCCTTGAGAGCTTTAACCAATTTTATAATGTTGCCTCCTCAAAAAGTATCCTGGAGTTGTTTTTGTTTCATTCACATGTTTGAGTAACTCTTTATTATTAGTTTGTCTACATCTCCAAAGCTCAAAACGCTCCGTTCCACCTTCTGATGTCATGAAGCAATAGTTCTCAAGTTAACAACTACTTTTTTTCCTTTAGTTCAGTAGAGATTGGCAATTCCAGGGCTGAAATGACCCAAATGATTCTAGTGAACGTGTATGGAGTTTAAAAACACAGTGGAGCACTTCCTGTATTACCACATGACATCACAAGGTGGAACAGAGTGTTTTCTATTTGAAAGAACAACGAACATATATTTTTGTGTTAAACATGTGTAAATTAAATAAAAAACAACTCCAGGTCTGTTTGTGATGAGG
The DNA here is from genome assembly GCA_000787155.1 of Scartelaos histophorus. Lineage (NCBI taxonomy): Eukaryota > Metazoa > Chordata > Actinopteri > Gobiiformes > Gobiidae > Scartelaos > Scartelaos histophorus. The sequence goes on along the minus strand of JACN01093590.1, from coordinate 7,933 downwards.
AAACATAACAGAAAGTCATGTAATAAATGAATAATTAGTCTTGAAGCTAGCGGCTGGTGAGGCTTTATGTTGTTATTGTTCTAACATTTGCAGATTTCAGAAAACTGTACTGAATTTGATCAGATCTGGCAACCACTTAACCTTTCCTGAGGCCCGAGCAGACATCTCCGACACACAGCACTCACCCATCACAGCGATCAGGTAACCATAGTGATTGATCACCTTGAAAGAAAAGACACAGGCTCCAGTCGATCTGTGAAAATATTATTTTATTTGTAGAGTTTCACAATGAGCAAGCCCCAGCCATCAAGCTCCAGTTTCACATCATGTCTTTGTCCAAACCACAGAGCTCCTTCAGCCTCTTAAAGGAAGTCTCGCTCGCAGTCGCATTCTGACAATGCGCCAAAGACGATAACTTCTCGAGAATCGTTTCCATCGTCACCGCGGACAACGGATCTGCTGAACTTTTTGGATTCTAATGGCGGAAATGTGGGTTTGATGAGAGGCCGGAGGGCAGGGCAGTTGACCAGAGTGGACCCAAGTCTGGAAGACACTTTTCAACGCAGCGCTAATGGCTAATCACGCCTGATTGTACTGCTAAATAAATACTCCTGTGTAATATCATGTGTAACTCAAGACAAAACCAATACCTGGACTGAGCGCTAATAGCTGGAGGTAAAAGAAAAAGTCTCAGCTGGGCCTGCAATTTTTCAAAATCCATCAGTGCTCTTGGCGTGGATCTTGATTCAAATAAAGGCACATTTTTCATACTCGGAGTGAGACTTAAGATGTTGGATATCCAAACCAAAACATATAGAAAACTGAGCAGGAACCGCCTTTTCTCATCAGCTATAAATCTGTGAAAATGAAGCTTTCAGACTCAAGTGAAGTTTGAGAAAGTGGAGACGAAGCTTAAAAGTGCATTGTGGAGGGTTCGTTGAACGGTATGTTTTTGCTCGCTATCGTCATGGAGACCAAACCAGACCAAGTTACAGGTCAGATCTGTGGAGAGGCGACTCTACCAGTGTCAGAATGTCTGTTTTTCTAGGTATTTTTGAGCTGTAAAACCACCTGCGACTGAATAAAAGTAAAGTATTAGTTTTATGTCACGGTAGTAGTTTAATGTCGCAGGCAGAGCGATGAAAAAAGCAGGTGACGGACTGAAAAAAGTTACACCATGCAACTTTAAACAACTTCTTTTAAGCTTCAAAACTATTTATACCAAATTATCCTCCATAAATGCTGTTTTTAGAGTGTCAGTGATGGCTTATATTGTCAGTTTTAGTGCGCTTAAGTTGTATTCGTAATTAGCAGTGGCAGTGGCATGGATCGTGACTCATCTCTCTTACCACTTCATGATGTCATAGAAAACTATATGCATTTCTTGTCTGCATCAAGTAATTTAAAGCTGAACTTTCAAATCCTTAAATTGTGGACTTAAAGTTCGGAAAAGTGGGAACATGTCTAAAGCAGCAGTTTAGGACTAGAAGCTTCATACAGTACATACAGTATAATGTCGGGTTCAGATCATATCACAGCATTCCATAGGCCACTAATATTTAATACAGATGAGGGCAAGAGTGGAAGAAGTACTGTGTTACTTAGAGAGATAGTTTGGGTTTTTTTATATGAATTTATATGTCATCCCCATCCGCAGTGTGGTGCATAAATACTGTCCCTGTCAGCGTCCCGAGCTGAGTTCTTGTCCAGTTTTGGTGCTGATGAAAGCAGTACGGCAATTTGGCTGGGGTCACGAAAAAAAAGCATTTTTCTTCTCAAAACAATATGTGTTTAAAAGAGTGATACATTTGCATCACAAAACAACGAAAAAGTCAGGCTTCATAATCGCTGGGCACTATTTTCTGTTTGTTCGTATCACTGCGCTGCTGGAAGGTGAGAGCTGTGCACAAATCACACACTTTTTTCAGTTCTTTGTCAGTGTTTAAAGAGAGCTAACGAGAGAGCTAATGTGAGAGCTAGCAAGAGAGCTAACGAGAGAGCTAATGTGAGAGAGTTGGCGTCAACTTTCTGAGCCGAGCACAGTGAAACAGGAGCGACTTCACCTGGCGGCAGTGCAGTGATATGAGCAGAGAGAAAATAGCACCAAGTGATTATGAGGTCTGACTTTTTCATCAAAATGTTGTAGTTTAAGTTATAAAGTTGTATTCCCTCTGTATTTTCTTTAGAAAAACAGTGGAGCCCAAAAGGAAATCTGTGCATCTGAAGCTGAGAAAAATTCTTACCTCAACATGAGCCTCATTGCAGACCTAAACTGCTGGTATGTCTGGAATATACCCTAAAAGACACAGAAATATTAATGTAATATTGATTATTATTGATCATTTAACAACATATTGCTTCTCTTTCTGCTACAGAAACTTCATCTTCTCCAAAATGAAGTACTTTTCCCAAGCTGGAATGCAGCAGCACCCCCTAGTGGCCAAATTGTCAGAGATTTTATTAAAGTGTATATCAATAAAATGTTGAATTTCAATCTACTAATGCAGAGTCCATAGAGCCCACTGTGCCCCTGTACAGAAGGTGAAGTGTCCAGGAGCACTGGGCTGTACGCTGCACTCATCAGGTTTACTGTGGAACATCCAGCCCACGGTGCTCTGTGCCCATAGAGTCTGTATCACTTTGTGATGATGTCTGCACTTCATAGCCACTCTGTCACGTAAGACTGGTTATGGGTTGAGTTTTACATCAGTTCAGCTCTTGCAGCCAAAAGGCACAAGCAGTTTTAAGGCTCCTGCATTTACTGAACCACAGGCCAAAGATGAGTGAGCACAAATATGAAAATGTAGTTGACAAACTGTGGAACAACAGTGTGGTTTGTGACTCTGTGCTCCGAGTTGGGGATGAAGAGTTTCCAGGTCACAAAGACATTCTTGGTAGCTCCAGTATTTTCTTTGAAACCATGTTTGCCCCATGCTGGGGCAGTTATCTTAAAAGAGAATTCACAGTGGGTGGAGTCTCTCCTGGAGTCATGGCCTTGGTACTTTACTGAATTTACAGAGAATTGTCCAGGACGTCCTGCTGGTCAGTGTGTTACTAATGTTCACTGACCTGAAACGCCCCCATCTTCCTGGGGCCGTCCTATTGGCTGTTGGTGGCTGGATTAGACTCAGTTCAGGTGTATGACTGTAAGGTAGATCACTGGGTAAATATCACAAACCACCAGGAGAAGCCTAGGACTAGACATGTTGCTGTGTCCCTCAGTGTCTGTGTATTGTGTGGGAGGATATGACCACAGAGAATAATTCAGTAGAGTATGTGCCACCTGGAGCTGTGCACAGGGGCCTGGCATGAGATGCCCCATGCACCAGAGCAGCTTCATCAGTGTGGCTCTGCTTGATGGCCGTATCTACTCCAGGAATCTCCAACCTTTTTCGTCCATTGAGCTACTTTTACAAAACAAAAATACCAAAGAGCTACTCATTTTAGCAATTGCTAGAAACTGAATGAAAGAGCCCCAACCTTAGATGGGTACAGTTAGGGACCTATAAAACATAAACCATTTATTAGTGCACAAAGTTAGGCATCAAAATGATACATGAACAATGGTAATGGGCATTTACTTAACCAACATTTTGTTAAACACAATACATATGTCATTTAGAAGTCCCTTGGTGAGCTCTTGGCAGGGGCTGGAGAGCTGCTGGGAGCTCCTGAGCTACAGGCTGGAGACCCTGAGCCTATGGGCGGGTACGACGCACAGCTGAAGTCTTTGGCTGGATCCTACTGAATGTCTGTAGTCGATAAATCCAAGTCAGTTCTCCCAACATCCATTGTAAATACGTTCCAGTGAAACAGTCATAAAAATATGGATGCCCAAGAAGGTTAAATGTTTATTTTGTTAGCTTAAGAACACCACAAGCAAACCATATCAGCAAACATACACTACTCAATGTCTATAGCAGCAGTTTATGAACTAGAAGCTTCTAACATACAGTATGATGCCAGGTTCAGTTCATATCACAACTTTCTACAGGCCTTCTATAAGCTTCATATGATTTTGATACAGATTTGTGCAGAATTTTGTTCAACAGAAACAACTGAATCATTTTTAGTTCATCATTTAGTTTTTATTTGTATATTCTTTGTTGGAACATGTTAAAAATAAACCCTCAACAGGTCTCAAACTGTCATAAAAATTATTTTGCTTTTCAGTCCACTTCAGAAATGTAGTGGAGCAGAAAGTACAGATACCTGCTCTCAAATGTAGTGAAGTAAATATAGTACTACTACTACTTTTACTTAGTGACATTCCGTATGGATAAAATACTGATTTTTGTTGTAACATAGTGAGTTCTAGAGTCAAGTTAATAATAGAAATGATCAGGTTCAACATTTGTGAATTTACCTTTTAGAGATTTCAAGTACCACATGTCATCAAAAGGGAAAACCTGCTCTTCCTCCATCTCAGATAAGACTTCATCACAAAGCTCCAAGTCTGTTCAGTCCACAGTTAGAATCAATCATGAGTGAATGACAAAGAACAGCCTGTGTCTAGTGAATAAATAAAGCAAACGGCCCAGATATCAGCCGCTGAGAGAACTTTGTTTTAAGAGAAATAAATATAGACAGACTGCATTATGTTTGAGCAAATTTCTACAAATATTCAGCTTGTTTTCAGATTTAATTCCCAAAGTTTGTAGTTTGTGAAGTGAGGGGGTGCAGTGAATGTAGATTTTGGGTGTGATTGGACACATCCAGCATTTGTAGTTTGTGAAGTGAGGGGGTGCAGATAATGTAGACGAGACAATCCAGAGTTATATTAACGTTTTCAGAATAAACGGATAACACTTTGTAGGGTTATCCTGATTTAGCAGAATGACACACAGGAATGTTTTATTTTTACACATTATTTAGTTAATTAAAAATTTAATTATGTACAAAACTGGTTCAAACTGGTCTTCTCTGGTGGGAGTTTGAAGACACTAAGGGAGTTGAAATAACTTTAGCCATATCAACAATCAAATAACCCCAGCTCAAACCCCCATTTAACATTCAATAGCTTTTTAAACTCTTTTTGTGTTATAATATTTGACCCTGAAATTTTAACCCTCCAGTTTTGGCTGTGTACCTGCCCTGGGTTAAAACTGATTTGAATTTAGAATGTTAAGCTTATCTGAGTAATTTATACTTTATTTGCTTGTATGACCTATGACCTTTTCTGGTACAGTGTCACTCACCTGCTTGTTTCTATGGATACGTCATTCTCTGCTGCAAATGTTCCACAGTGCGACCTTAGCTCTACTTTACATTTATTCAATTGCAGGTGGTTTTATAAAGCAAAAACACCCAGAAAAACAGATATTCTGACTGTGAGCGGGGTCGCCTCTCCACAGATCTGACCTGTAACTTGGTCTGGTTTGGTCTTCATGAAGATAGCAAGGTTTAATGCCATACTGTGGAACATTCAATACTCCAATAACATCTCCTTGGAGAAAAGAAAAGCATTTGACGCACCCTCCACCAGAAAAGTTACACCCTGCAACTTTTAACCTCATATGAAGTAATTTATTTGAGGAGATAACTGGTTTATTTCGAGATAATTTAAATAATCATAAATCCACTAAAGAGGAAGCCTTAAGATAACTGAACCTAAAATAAGAAGCAATCTATGGAAACAAGTGTAAGACCAGTCTAATAATATAAGATAATCACATAAAGAGATTTGAACTAGTCAAAATTATTCAAATTACAATTAAGATTCTGAATTTACATTGTTTAAAGATGAAGGTATTATGCAAGATTGACTTTTTGGAGCTTTCTGCCTCGTTCTAACCTTGTTCTCACATCAAACATCAGAGCGTGAAACAGAAGAAAGCAAAACTAATTAAATGTCGTTCATGTTTTTGGCTAATAAAGCATTTTCAAAACAATAAAAGGTAACACGGTGATCCAGAAGTGTAATCGCCTCTTTAAAGGTGCATTGTGTAACTTTCTCTGCTTCTGTTTTCATGGACACGTTAGAGGTCAGATCTGTGGAGAGGCGACCGCACTGTTTTTTGTTGGTTTTTTTGTAGGTTTTTTGAGTTATAAAACCACCTGTGATTTCATACATGTGAAGTAGAGCTGTTTAATGTCACAGTGTGGAACATTCCAGAAAGAGCAATGACATATTCAACCAAAAAGTTACACAGTGCACCTTTAAACTCCAGATATTTCCTTTTTACAGCGCGGTAGATCCATATTTGTGAACAGCAGACAGTTCAATAATGTGGCAGAAGTTTTGTGTTTTTGCTCATCACTTCGTCCCTTGTTTTCCATATTTTGGTTGGTTAGATGGATCGTAGATGATTCTGTGGTATGTTCACTTGGCCAGTCTCCGGGCCACGTCCTTGTAGGCGGTCTCGATCTCGGACTCGGCGGCGCAGGTGTTGGTGAACTCGTCTCGTGTGTAGGCGTTTTTCAGGTAACGCCAAACTCCGCTCATCTCAGACGGGATGTCGTAGTTACGGTACTTCTTCGCCACAACCTGCAACGCAAACAAATATTAGCTACAGGGTTCCACTCATTTTCACTGACATTTCTTTTTACGATCTAAAGTGAATTTTCCCTGACTTTTACGGCTCCTGCAGGTGTAGAGTTTAGCTTTACTTTTAGGGTCCACTCACCTTATGCTATTCTAGTTTTTTAATATTCAAAATACTGTCAGAGCATTTATTTCCCACAGAACATTTGTTAGTCCAGGTGGGTGGGGGGTTCACCGGGATCAGAGACGTGAAAATAATCGCAAATAATCTGAACAGCCTCATGACAACAGAACTCACAACTGTATTTGTGTGAAAGAGAAACTAAAATTCCATGACTTTTCCAAAACTTTCAATGAACTTGAAAATTGAAAATGACATTTTCAATTTCCCTGACTTTTCCAGGATTTCCCTGACCGTGGGAACCCTGTAGCTAGTTCCAAAATAGGAAGTGAACATGGAGACAGCTCTATCCACTCTGACTCCAATTGACTTTACATTCAAAAATTGTCACCCCTCTCTCTCTAACTGCTGCTGTGAGCTTTATCATTTGGTGTTAAAATGTTTTGTATTTTTCCATAAATACATTACTATTGTTAATATGGACCTGGCTCCAAATTGACTCCTGTAACCTCTTGCCTCATGAGCTTCATTTGACTGGAGCCAAATGCTGTAGATGACAGCACACTCCCATAGTTCACTTCAATTAAATTCAACTCAATTTATTTTTGTATAGCCCAAAAACAGTTATCTCGGCGGGCTTCACAAAATTGTTAAATTAGCAAACAGAGATGTCAGAAAATGAAGCAGAATAAGAAAAAATAATAATAATTAATTGATAATTCAAAAAAGCAGAATGTCCAACAACAAGCTGGCAAATGGATAATTGTCCCAGCAATTCTGAAAAAAAAATTATGAAAAAAAAAAAAAAAAACCCAGAGGGAAATAAACCGAGAAACCTCAAGGAGAACCACAGTAGTACCACACAGTTCACTTCTTTATACTTCTATGGTTTTGCATAAATCAAAATCCACCTTGCTGTTTAATTTTGCGTCCCCTGCATCTGCTGTGGTTTGATCTGGCGTCATGCGACTATTACAGAATTTGTCTTTCTTTTACATAATTAGTTTCCTTGGTCACTGGTCTCACAGAATTTGATGTTCTATGTTCTTCTTTCTTTTCATTTTATCTCGAGCAGCGTGTCTCCAGGTTGTCCTTCTTAGTTCTTATTTAAAGCTCCTTGTGTGGAAGCAGAGTCAGGTTTGAATAGCCAATACTAATGTGCAGTGTTCAGTATTCAGGTTGACTCATGTAATTAACTCAGACATCCACAGACTCCTGCCTCTGTCTCTGCACCACTCTAGGACTTGTTAGAACTTATATCACATTTGTACCAAACTATCACACTGAACCAAACACTTGTATCAAACTTGCTGTTCATACGCTGCTTT
>JACN01133415.1:0-12526 GCA_000787155.1 Scartelaos histophorus | reverse complement strand
ATAAATAAATAAAATAAAATAAAGTTATTATGGACACCAACACAATGGATAAAACGTGTCTACATAAAATTAATCAAATAAATATGGCGCATAACATGAAATTTATCCCACATCTAGCATTAAAACAAAACAAAACTGCGATTAAGATAGATTTAATAATGATCATGTAGAGAACTTAAGTACAATACCAGTTCTCAAGTTATTTTTAAAGCATTTTTTGTACCTTTGAGAGGTAGAGGTCGACCCAGAGTGTGTTGGCAGCGCACAAACTCCACTCCTTCAGCTAATTTGTTCATGACAGGCGTTCCCATTCGAGTCATGATGCCCATACTGGCCACTACATAGGGCGAATCTGTCACCTGTAGGAAGATACGCAATCAAATCATTAGTTTGGTGCTTTGTAAGTAAATAATATTAATCCTGTAATTACCTGAACACCATATTTGGTGAGAGGGGAACCAACTGGACCCATACTGAAGGGAATGACATACATGGTCCTACCTGCAATATGAAGAAATACATTACGTTTAATTAAAATTTTATTAAAAGGTCCTATAACAGACAAAACCACCCATATCTATAAGTTAACCAGGTTTATTAAATGGGTGAAAGTTAAGTTAAGACACTATACACCACGTCTGGCAATGCTTATAATTATGATTTCATTTGAATATAACATTTTAAGATCATATCCCGCTTGTGTCTATATGGCATTAAAGTTTTGAGATGCATTTACTGAGTATAATACTAAATAATACGATCAAGTTGTAAATGGCGTCACTTTGCACATAGACAACCAGATATGAGTCCCTGCCCTTGGTAAATACACATTCTGGTATTGTTGCTTTTAGTTAGACGACCTTTTGTGTGTTAATATGCTGCAGTTACTAGAATACTTTTACTAATATGGAGAAAACTATTACTACTATTGAGAAATTTATATTGCCAAACAGCAGAGGTGTGGATATTAATCGCAAATACAATTATTGGTCTATTTAACTGCAAGAATATGATTTAAAATGAATATGTTCTGGATACGAGTGCACATTTATGTCAAGTTGTCAATATTACTAATAAATTCTCCATAACTCCAAATTAAACGTTCGAATAACAGAGTTTGAATTTTAAACTCATCCAGAAAAAGTGACAAAAAGACTGAAATATGACCATTAATGTATTGTAAGAAACGTTATTCTTGTACTAGTTTTTTCAGAGTAAGATTTCGATTTTGGTGCGTACAAATAAAAGATTTTATTCAGCGCTTTTATGTTTTGAAGTAAATTGAAGTTATGATAATTATGTATGATGTTGTAATGTGATTTTAAAGCCTTTCTTAATATGTAAAGCACTTTGAACGACTTTGAATTGTGCTACACAGATGAATTTTACCTCATCTTGCAGTCCTCGTCGTAGATGTTTTCATATTTGAGTATCAGTGAGTAAACGCACCTGTCATACTGCCAGGGAAGCGCTCCTGTCGGGCCCTCTCCCAGTCGGACTCGCTCATCCAGTTGCCCAGCTGACTCTTGACCCCCTCGGCCGGGACGGGGATGGTGTCGCGCTGCTTTTTGGTCACGATCACGGTTTTACTCTCGACCCGAGCCACGTCCTTTGGGTCTGTACGCGCCAACCAGCTGAAAGTATTACACATAATTGACTTGTGTGATCTTTACGCTCTGTTAAAATGTTGTTACCTCTTCAAAAACATAGATCAGAAAACAGCCGTTGTCTCTCTGTGTAGTGATAAAGCTATAAAGTCATTCTCATTTACCAGTTTTCATATTTGGGCAGCTTCTTGACCATCCCCTCCTTCTCCAGCCCGGCCAGGATGTTGGCCGTCTCCTCGGGGGTCCCGGTCACCACGTGGACCCCGGACGGTTTGCACTCCTCCACCGCGCCCTTCACGAACTCTGCCACGGCCGGAGGGAGGGAGGGGACGGAGGCCAGGGACCGGACCCCCACACTCGCCCCCACAGCCCCATGTCTGCAACAGGGACAGAAGAACAGTTTAATACAGTGGGTTTCACGCTTTCACAGTGAGGTTTCACGCCCTGGTTTAGTCTTGGTCTAGTCCAGGTTTAGTTCTGTTCTTGTGCTGGTTTAGTTCTGGTCTAGTCCTGGTTTAGTTTTGTTCTAGTCCTTGTTTAGTTCTGGTCTAGTCCTGGTCTAGTTCTGGTCTAGTCCTTGTTTAGTTTTGTTCTAGTACTGGTTTAGTTTTGGTCTAGTCCTTGTTTAGTTCTGGTCTAGTCCTTGTTTAGTTCTGGTCTAGTCCTTGTTTAGTTCTGGTCTAATCCTGGTTTAGTTCTGGTCTAGTCCTGGTTTAGTTCTGTTCAATTCCTGATTTAGTTCTATTCTTGTGCTGTTTTAGTTCTGGTCTAATCTTGGTTTAATTCTGGTCTAGTCCAGGTTTAGTTTTGTTCTCGTGCTGGTTTAATTCTGGTCTACCTGGTTTAGTTAATTCTGGTCTAGTCCAGGTTTAGTTTTGTTCTCGTGCTGGTTTAATTCTGGTCTAGTCCTGGTTTAGTTCTGTTCTAGTATTGGTTTAGTTCTGGTCTAGTCCTGGTCTAGTTCTGGTCTAGTTCTGGTCTAGTCCTTGTTTAGTTTTGTTCTAGTACTGGTTTAGTTCTGGTCTAGTCCTTGTTTAGTTCTGGTCTAGTCCTTGTTTAGTTTTGTTGTAGTATTGGTTTAGTTCTCGTCTAGTCCTTGTTTAGTTCTGTTCTAGTATTGGTTTAGTTCTGGTCTAGTCCTGGTTTAGTTCTGGTCTAGTCCTGGTTTAGTCCCAAGTTTAATACGGTTATTCATGGATCGCCCAGTTTATCGCCCAATACAGACCAGCCAGTCCTTTAAAGCTGCACTATGTCACTTTTTCCACCACCACACAAAGTCACTAGTCAGCACCTGTTCACCTGTAGCTTAATAACACAAGACGGACAACTTTAAAGCCATACTGTGGTACATTCCAGGCGTCTCATATACAATATCAAGGTCAGTTATGCTAATTTATCATTTCAGCAGAAGTGAGTGAGTCTTTATCTAAACCAAACAGCTGCTATCTGATCTTAATGCCGTTTGTTTAAAGAAAGATGAAAGTTAAACACGGCAAAGCAAACAACTACAATGTATAGATACTGCAAACAAGTACAATTTACAATTTAATGGTAAAAAACAAAGGTGAGCTAAAATGTGCAGGATATTAATAATTCTTCCATGATAATAGTGTTACAATGACATAAGCACATGAAAATATACCTGGAGTTGTGTTTGTTTCATTCACACTAGTTGAGTAACTCTTTATTATTAGTTTAAATATGCAGGGTTTGCGTTGTTTACAAAACCCAACTTTAGGTATTTTTGTGATGAAGAAATAGATCAGAAAATAGCGTAAAAATAATTTCATATTTTTATACAGAATAAATTTGTTGTTGAAGCTGGCAAATATGGGCCTATATTACAAAAAAAATCACAATAGAGCTTTTTTACACTCAGAAGTGCCGTGATATAGTGTAAATGTGACTCCTGATGAAGACTTTTCTATGGCAAAATATCTGTAGAAATGTCTTTATGTATTTTCCAGCAGCTTCATCACCAAATCTTCATCCAACAAGGGCGACAAAGGAAATATTCTGTCCATTTATCCACAACTATCAAGCTAAAAAAGACGAAACCTTAAAGCCAAACAACGACTAACTTCATAGTCTTGAATAAAACAGTCAGACTGTGTTAACACGTAACTTGTTAACACAGAAATTAAAATAAAAAATTGACTTCATGATGTAGATATTGGCACAGACAGAGAGATTTGGGAAGTTTAAATGTGAACATCTGTGTGAAAAAGATCTATTATCACTTTTACCATCACTGCCAATATACTTCAATATATTTTGCATACAAATATAAGGATGTTACAGTAATTATGAGGAAATGAAATGCATAATGAACCTTTTGATGTGTGATTTGCATGTGACAGTTATTAAGGCCTGTTTTGCCCCGGGAAAAAGCAGCCTTAGAGCCTGAAATGAACTTGCCCACAAAGCGAGGGATGTTCGGGGGCCGCCTTTGTGATCACTGTGACGTTCAGACAAACCGCACAGATCTGCAAGCTGTTAAAACAAGAGTGTGTGTGCATGGAAAAGGCTACAGAGGTACAATAGAGTGTAAGAATGGAGCGAAGGGGCTTTGTGTTCACACTATTTTTGGACAGTGGTCAACTCTGTGACCTTTGGGACAGTGAGGTTAAAAGGCCCAAATATATTTTACGCTTTTTCTGATTCATGACGTAATGTGTCCTCATCCTAAACACACCTGGAGTTATGTTTTTTCGTTTCATTTATACATGTTTAAACACAAAAAAACTGCATATTCTTCTCTCAAATGATAGAGATAGAGCGATACAGGAAGTGCTCCACTGTGTTTTTAAACTTCATACACCTTCACTAGAATCATTTGGATAATTTGAGCCCTGAAATTGCAAATCTCTACTAAATAAAGGGTAAAATGAAGCTTTTAACATGATATCACAAGGCGGATTAGAGCAGTTTGAGCTTTGATGATGCAGAGAGACTAATAATAATAAAAGTTGACTCAATTATGAAACAAAGAACAAGTCCAGATATGTCAAAATTCACAAGAGGCAATTTTGCATAATATATAGCCTTTAATCTTATATACTTTTAACATATAATCATTTAAAAGTGGCCCTATAGAGATATGTTGCAATAAAAAATAACATTGAACTGCATTATTAATATACTAGTATTAAAATAATTGTTATTTTATACCAATTCTACAAATAAAATAAAGCAGGATAATCCCAGTAAACCATTTTTAAGTAGAGAATCTCATTAAAAGCCTGAGCTGCAGCAATTAAACGACAAGATGAACAAATAATTAGTCATAGCTGTAACAAAACTTAAATCTTATCGTATTAAGGCAAATCAAAAATCTCCACGTTGGCAAAGAAAATGTACCTACGATAAATACTGAGCTCCAAAATACATTGTTCAAGCTTTCATATATTGAGTAAAAGTCAATATCCTATAGTAATTATTGTAAAGTAAGATTACTATAGCTCATTTGTAAGTCAAGTAAATGCACACTAAAGATAAACTGGTGCTCAAACAAAACCAGGATAAAACTACAAAATCTATTAAATTAAACAAAAATACGAAAAGTAACCAGTAAAATAAAAAATGTTGAATTAAAATATAAAAATAAAACACCCATAATCCAAAGTGTAATTTTCAAAAAAGCTATGGCATGACAATCACGATCTATATGTGTAAACTCTACTAACTAAAGCTTCTTTTTAGTCTCAAAAACCACAAAAATCTCTAAAAATGTCAAAAATGTTCAACCCTGAGGTGCAAATTCCAAGTGTTTTTTGTCTTAAAATATGAAGTACGGTCACACTTCATTTTTGTCTTCATGACGATGTAATTGCTTTGCTTTAAAATGTGCCACATTATGGTAAACTTAACTATCTCCATGGAAACAAGCAGGAGATGCCACCAGACCAAGATACTGCTCAGATCTGTGCAGTGGATGTAATATCATCTCCATGCAGAAGAGCAGGAGATGCATCCTCCACCCGAGAAGTTGCACAAAGCACCTTTAAGTGTCCCACAGGCACATGCTCACAATGATGTGCTTTAAGTGATCAATTAGAGCAGAGCCACGTGAAGGACGACTGCTCTTCTGAATACTGAGGCCGCACACACTGCAGAGGAAAAGTGACAATGTACAAAGGCCACAAACCTGCTAATCAACGCCACATCAAGATAACACTGAATCCATGAAGTAAATAATAAAATCACCTCTGCTGATGATTTGCACGCAAAGTCATTTAAAGTATAAGGTCAGTGCAGTATTTGATTTTTTTTCCATTGTGACTTTAATGGGCCTGTACTTGAGATATATTATAGAAGCAGCTCTTGAAGTCAAAATAAGTCGTCTACAGGGCTTAACAAATGTATTAAACCACCTATCATGAAAACAACAAAACATAAATAACTTCATAGTATCAAAAGCTTGTTTCAAATGAACTATTTCATTGTTATTCATTAACAAAATGAACAATTGGAATAACTGGAATCATGATGTCAGTATTTTGTGTGGTCACCTTTGGAGCAGATGACAGCTTCATTCTTGCTGCACTGTTTATGTGTCATTTAGCAAAGCCTCTTTTGTTTTTGAGTTTCAAACCGTTTCTAGCTGTTCCCGGGGAGTTGCTTTGGATGAGACTTTGGTGTCATATTTGGAAAGCATTAAACTTGACAATGTATGGACAGCAATAGTAGTTATGTTTTAGCATTAGAGATATTGTTCTGATAAAAAGATCTCACATATTCCTGCAGATCAACCATTAAAGAAACATACAAAGATATTTAAGTAAACAGAAATACTGTTAAATTATGGCAGCGCTGCCAAAAACCTTATACTGGGGGGTGCTTGAAAACATTTGTTAAGCACTACATGTGTCTGCTGTGTGTTTTAATGTCCCAGAATCAGGAAGTGTGTGGTTAGGGTCCTAGTTGTTGTTACTTTACTGTGACAGAAAAACTCTGTTCTTAGGACTGCATAAGGTAAGTGAGGAAAAACTTTGCACCGCTGCAAACTATTTAAAATGAACTAATTCTGTTTTTCATGTTGATTGGTAAACTATACGTTTGAAAATATAAATACATTTTATAATGTGTAACCAATCAAATTTAAAATACTGATTTAATTTCTTACTGTATTAAATTAAATAAAAAATCAAGTCCCTATTGCACTTCTGACTGCATCAGACAATGGACTTAACCAGTTTAAATACCAGGAAACATAATGATCACATGATCCAGTAAAGTAAATAAATATGAATGTGATATATGTCACTGGGCAAACCAGCCTGTAGAACAAGAACAATAAATCAGGTATTCACTGTTCAGTCAGGTTTCAGTCTGGCAGTTATTGTATTGTACAGTAAACTGTATTCAGTGAAACAAAGTCATTTCTAATCCATTTATTCACCAGTGTCACGACACTAAAGTTTCAAACTCAAGTTTGATACTAAGGAATAGACTTGAAACTAATACTGATTCAGACAGATGATGATAAAAAACACTCTTTATTTAGGCAACAGAACATGATTTTTAACATGAAATTATATATATTTTTTATATTGCCATGTGGTTTTATGTGTAACACTGCAGTGGTCCAGGTGCAGTGGTTCAGGGTGTATAGTCCATGTGCTCTTCTACTTATTCTGATACAGCTCAAAATGATTCTCAAGTCATTCAGGTTCATTTCTCTCCTGTGGATGTGACTTTTTAGTATCGATACTTTCTTGCTACTTGCTGCTGCGCTGATATTCGATCATTTTGACAATCCTGTCATAAACTAAATACTGTATGTAAAACTAAATGCAAACTGCTTTTTACCCGTTTATGTCAATTAACTTCATAATATCAGTGTCAATAACTGTCACTGTATCAATGTAATCTGATATAGCCACATCATTACTGTATGTAACTTGTAACATAAAGTCTTTTCTTTACTTTACTGCAAGAGAAATGCTACTTTTACTAACATTTTGTACAATACCTTTAAATTGTATGTCCAGATTTGGAGATTTGGATTGTCGTTAAGAGGAAAGATGTTGTCTGATTAGAAATATGAGACTTTGGTCCGGGTTTGGGAGCTGGTTTCGGGACATCTTTTGGAAAACCCTGTGTAAACCTGATGACCTTTGACCCCTGTAACCATTCAAACCATGACGCTTTTGTCTCTTCATTCCTCTCCATCCCCCGCAGCTAATCGGCACCGACATACTCCAGAAAGTGCTAGCATGTGCTAACTCATTAAATTATATATGTGCCAAGTGAAACACCCTCCTCCTGTGGTTAAAATACATACTTACCCAATGAGTTACACTATTTTCTCTCCTCTTATTGTGAAATGTCCCACAACAAATTGGTTACATCTGTCTACATCTGACTAACAAACGTGGTTGATTTAATTAGTCATAAAACTTTAAACCAAAATTCACCTTTGCATTTGTAATTTCCCAACATTTTTAAAGGTAAATCAAAATAAAAGCACAAACATCTAGGCCTATATTTCATGTGCTGTTTTTATTCATGATTTTTGCTTTCAGCTGCTTTAAAATCAAATGGAAACATATGGCAGGGTAGATTATATTAGATTACATTACATTTTATTTGCACTTACAATTAAAAAACGTTTGCAAACAGTTAGAAAACACATACATTTCTCTGCAGGAAAGAGTAAGAAGACCATAACTTCTTATATAAGACCCCCTTCCCCTAAAACATGTTTCAAGCAGAACGGACAAGGAACACTGTGTATCTTTTCTGGTTGAGGCTCCGTCAAATGCTTTTCTCTCTCTTTGTCTGGAATGTTTCACAGTGTGGCATTAAACCAGACTAAACCAGACCAAGTTACGGGTCAGATCTGTGGAGAGGCGACCTTGCTCACGGTCAGAATGAGATTTCTGAGCTATAAAACCACATGTAATTGAATAAACGCAAGGTAGAATGGCTTAAAGTCACACTGTGGGACATTCCAGGCAGAGCAATAACCACAGAGAAAAGAAGTGATGGTCTTCTTACTCTTTCCTGCAGAGAAATGTATGTGTTTTCTAACTGTTTGCAAACGTTTTTTAATTGTAAGTGCAAATAAAATGTAATGTAATCTAATATAATCTACCCTGCCATATGTTTCCATTTGATTTTATAGCAGTTTAAAGCAAAAATCATTAATAAAGCACTTGAAATATAGGCCTAGATGTTTGACGAACTCTTGCTTTTATTTTGATTTACCCTTAAAAATGTTGGGAAATTACAAATGCAAAGGTGAATTGCAAAGAAAGAAGAAACAAGAACCAAAAAAGTTACATGTTTTACACTTGCAACTTCTTTTTGGATCTACAAATAAAACTTTATAGGTGCAAATCAGACAGGACAACTCCCAACGATTAACACACCTCTGGATCGTATGAAGAACCAATCAAGTTCCACGGCCTTCCCCACGCCTTCTCTCCCCCTTTTTAACTCTTTTGCTCACATCCGAGTACATTGGCTCCCAGGGCAGAGTCTACAGCAGGGACACACGTGCTCCTTGCGTTACCGGCTCACAGGGTACACACAGTCCAAGGGAGCTTTGAGCAAATAAAGAAGTGATGAGTCCGGCTACAAGAGACCTCTCATGCAGAAGAACAAATAACCATGAGTCCTACGCCACCAAATGTCCCTATTTTAGTCACTCATTCACTTGGTCAAGCTTTTAACACTCTAATACTAGAACTTGCTGTATTCTTTTTTGCAGAGTGGACCCAAATCTGAAGGTAGACAAAACACAACCTATACGTTTTTAAAAAATATTACAAATGCCAATCTAGTTGATCCAAGACAAGTTGGACAGGTTTGGACAGGCAAATATTTTAGCAACTTTTCTTTCACCTATTTAAAGTCAATAACAGCAGTGCCATGACAATGCAATGAATGAAGGTCAAAACTGGTCAGCGACATTTACAGCTTATTTAATTGAGGATAAGACTGCGTGAAGTGTTAAATGAACAGCAGATAACATAATAAAATAGACCAAAAGTGGGGATATATGTGAAATAGTTGTGTTTTTAATCATATAAGCCAAAATGAGGCTTCTAATAATGTGGTTTTGTGCTGTTTTTTATTAAATTACATGTAGAGAAAGTAATAAAACGCAAAGCAGAAATACAAAACTGTGTGCAAATATAAGGCAAAAGTGCTGAGGTTGCAAAGAGCAGCTCATTCAAAAGTTGAGGTAAATGGATTAAACTTACCTTCGTAATACTCCCAGTAAAAGACACGACATCTTAGGGCAAACCGAGGCTAGTGACTGCAGGACACACGCGCGGAAGGACGCATGAAGAGTGGGTTTGGAGAGATGGAAGCAGTGGTCAGAGCCGCTCGGTCATATCTGAGGGGACCTTGCACTTTGATCGACGTGTACATTCACTGGATACTGCCCGGCGTCAGGGGCAAACACACGCCGAGCCCGCGAGTCAAGATGCGTAAAGGCGCACGGCTCATCCGGACCGCGGCTTTGGAGAGACGACGTACGCGCAAGGAGGAGGCGTTTCTTTTCTTATTTATTCAGCCAAAGTCCTGTTTACAAGTTGTGCCCGCATTGTTTTTGCTCGTCTCTGGGTCCGGGTTGGAGTTGGCTGACGCAAGTTTCAAGAGTTCCTTCAGCATCGATAGAGCGAAAATGAAAAAAACGCACATGAAGTGAACCGGAAATACACATCTGGGTGCGCGATGTACGGAAGAGAGGGATCCGCAAATGACTCACGTTTTATAATAGATTACACTTGTTTGCTTTCGTTTATTATTAATTATCATTAGGCTAGTAGGTCTAATAGTAGTAGTAGTAGTAGTAGTAGTAGTAGTAGTAGTAGTAGTAAAAAAAACACCACAGGCTCTTTAACTGTAGTTTATTGGGGAACTCTAAATCAATTAACTTTTATTGGAACTGGGATTACTTTTTACCAACAACTGTGATCACTTCTTTTAGTGTTTTTTAGTATTTTTTTTAGTATTGTGGTGTAGGTTTCTGACTCTCACATCTATATAAAATGGAAGGAAATACTGAAACTCCTTATTTGTCCTTTATGAAGCTTTAAAATTAATGATCTGCTGTTGATCATGGTTTGAATTAACTTTTTTTTCCTCAAAGTGTAGATAGACTGAGCTCATTAAAGAGCTCTATTTTCTGATCTATCTGTTATACTTTTGTTTCTTCATCACAAACAGACCTGGAGTAGTGTTTTGTTCCATTCTCGCACGTTTCAACACATAAATCCTGCATATTTAGGCTGAGTTCTTCTCTCAAACTGAAAAAAAAAACGCCACTCCTCCACCTTGTAATGTCATGTGGTCATACAGGAAATGCACCATTGTTGTTTTAAACTGAATTTCAGATCTAGAATTGCACATCTCTAATGAACAAAAGATTAAAAACTACCACTACCTGATAACACAAGAACAGAACAGGTTAATATTAAGGGATTCCTCAATAAAACATAGAAATAAAACATCTCCAGGTATATTTTTGAGGAGCTAACAGTATTTTAAACCTCAAAAGAGAACTTTTTTTGTCATTTTAAGTGACATTGACCACTGCAATACAGAGATTTTAAGCTACAATTTCCATTCACCTCAAGTTAACCTATGCAAGGCTTTAACCGGATTGTTTTCTTTGAAAGCTTAAACAATATAAACGCAGACAGACAGTTCGGAGAAGTTTGTATTTGCATGATTCATTCTGTTGTTTTGCATTGTCGTCATACCTTATATTTCAAGGCGTTGCTCGCTCTTTTTGCCCTATTCACCTCATCTATTTGTGCATTGATTCATTACACACTACAGTATATCTCATTATTCTGACTTTAAAGCTGCATTGGATAAAGTTTTCCTCCCTAAACATGCTGTTCCTTTATCTAAAATGTTTCTGTGTGACGTTTAACCTTTCGAATCTGGTTAAGTGACAGGTCAGATCTGTGAATGAAGTATTTTGTACCATGCAGAAGTACTTCTAATGGTGTATTTCCTGGCTTCCCTGATCTCCTTTGAGAACAAGGGGTGGGGTCTAGTCTAATCTCGTAGACAGACTTTTTAAATGGGTGGGATTACAACACACAGAGGGAGACAATAGTCCAACAACATCTGGTTAAACTTCAGCAGGGTCTCGAGTTACTGAGTCAGCCAATCGGAAAAGACTTACATGATGAATGGCCGTGCACATGGGCTAAGCGTGCAACAGCTATAACTCAAAACTCTGCTAATGAAAAGACACATTGACCCACCAGGCCAAGGGCAAAACAAGAAGAACGTAACTCTGGAACATGCACACTTCATATTGAGCAGCTACATTACATAAGATCCTAAAACTCCAAAATGTCCTGTTCCTGAAGCTTGAATTCAGGTGAAATCAAACTTTGACACTGTCTGTAATCAAGTATAGTATTAAAGGTTCTTCATTACGCAAAGCCAACTCACGAGCTTTAAGCCCTGATACAATGCTGCTCCTCAAAAACACAACTTCAGGTATGATATGACCATAATAATGCATAGAACAAAAGGAACATGAGTAGATAGACCTATTTCCTCAGGTCCACACTGAAGCACACTGAAACTAATCCTGCCTCTGGCCATTCACCTTCTCTCTCTCTCTCTCCTTTCTCTCTTTCTCTCTCTCTCTCTCTCCTTTGTCTCTCTCTGTCTCTCTCTCTCTCTCTCTTCTGCTCTCTCTCTCTCTCTCTCTCTCTCTGTGCATGTCTCTTTTATCTCTCTCTCTATGTCTGTCTATCTCTTTTTCTCTTTCTCTTTCTCTTTCTCTCTTTGTCTCTTTCTCTCTCTTTTTGCCCCCATATCTATCTCTCTTTCTTCCCTCTCTGTGTCTCTCTCCTCTCTCTCTCTTTATCCCCTGTCTTTCTCTCTTTCTCCCCCCCACTTTACCCCTCTCTCTTCTCTCTTTCTCACTCTCT
>KN500475.1:3816-16109 GCA_000787155.1 Scartelaos histophorus | reverse complement strand
CTCCCCATGTCCTCCTCATGTTCTCCTCATGTCCTCCTCATGTCTTCCTTATGTTCTCCCCATGTTCTCCTCATGTCCTCCTCATGTTCTCCCCATGTCCTCCTCATGTCTTCCTTATGTTCTCCCCATGTCCTCCTCATGTCTTCCTAATGTTCTCCCCATGTCCTCCTCATGTCAGATGTGATGAGGGTTGAGACCTGCTGCCCTCGAGACTCTGTCAGACGGAGCTCCATCAGGCTCTACACAGAACTGATGTTTTGACTCATCACACTCAGTACGAAGCGGAACATTTGTGTTTACACTTGGGGCTGGACGACTGGAGATTAGCATGCTCGGCTATACGTCTGAAAGTAGGTTAAACGTCAGAGTATGTTTAAAATCCAGCGTGGAGATACATTTAAAGGGTCCACCTATATTAGGATGATGTTACCTCTTCAAAAACAGACCCGGAGTTGTGTTTTGTTTCATTCACACATGTTTGAGTAACTCTTTATTATTTATCTGTCTACATTTTCAAGCTCAAAATGCTCTGTTGCACCTTGTGATGTCATACACTGCAAATCTCTCTGATCTGACCAAGATTTAAAAACTTCTGTCAGGTTATTCATCTTGTTTTCAGATTTATTCTCTACTTACTAGTTCATTCAATTCATTCTAGTCTAGAGGGAGTTTATTTTAAGAGAACTTGTCCAGTAAAATGATTTTGTAAGTGAGTTAATAACATCTTGAAAATCAGACTGAAGATTGCATCACTCAGTTACAAATACAAATGCTTTAAAGGTGCATTGTGTAATTTTTCTGGTGGAGGGTCAGTTAAATGTTTGTCTCTTGTGTTGTATTTAAGACCACACTAATCAAGACCAAGATCAGTCCAAGACCACGGTCCCAAGACAAGACCAAACCCTCTGAAGGTCGAGACAAGACCGAGACCATGGCCCATCAAGACCAAGACAAGACCAGGACCATGGCCCATCGAGACCATCCTAGTCATTTTTTACATTTATTTGTATTTTACAGTTATTTGGCCCCTATATATATATCAATGTTTTTTTCTTTCTTATAAATTTATCTCTATTTTATCTGATAAATGTTCATTTAAGCTTAAAATAAACCAAGCAAACTGCACTGCACTGTTGTGTTGTGATGCCCTCCCGCACAACACTTTACAGCGGCAGTAATGAAATACAATTGTATCCAGCGAGGTTCAGACCACAAGTCTGGTCTCGAGTACGACGACACTACTTGTCTCCATGGAGATGCTATTGCTTTGTCTGGAATGTTTCTATCTTCATCAAAACCAAACCAGAGCAAGTTGCAGGTCAGATGTGTGGAGAGGCCACCCTGCTCGCAATCAGATTATTACATTTTTTTGAGCTATAAAACCACCTGTAATTGAGTAAATGTAAAGCAGAGCTGTTTAATGTCACACTGTGGAACATTCCAGGAAGAGCAATATCCATAAAAACCCAACCCAAAAGTTACACAGTGCACCTCAACCCTATTCTCTTTACTTTGTGCAAAGTAAATGTTTTTTTTTTTCTTACAATAAAATTGAAGTAGCCATTAAAAAGTGCAAATCTAAAATGGAATTGGGACAAAGAGAACAGAGTGTGTACATTTGTATTGGCCACGCTGCTTTTCCTCCAGCAGGATCATTACAATTACACACCAAGGCTGTTCCCAACATCAAAGTTAAACACTGCAGTTGTATGGCCTGGGATTTCCTCATGTTTTTGCTGTTCAAAGCTCGAAGCAGCTCTGAAATCACACTTCTTTTATCTCCTGTTGTAGTTAAAGAGGAGGATTTTATGGATTGGGAGAATGATGAAACAGGGATGTATGCAGAGGGCTTCTATAGAGGGGGGAGGACAAGGGAGAGGGGGTTCGGGAAGAGGAGCTGCATTGGAAAAGTATTAGCAGTATTAGCAGCAGCAGCAGCAATAGTAATAGCAGTAGTAGCATCAGGACTAGTAGTTGAAGTAGTAGAAGTAATAGAAATTGTAGCAATTGCAGCAGTAGTAATAATAGTAACTGCAGGAGTAGTACCCCTGGCAGTAGTACTACCAGGACTAGTAGAAGTAGTAGAAGTTGTAGCAGTAATAGTAATAGCAGTAGTAGTAGTAGTAGTAGTAGTAGTAGCAAGAGTAGTAGAACTAGTAGTTCAAGTAGTAGAAGTAGCAGAAGCAGTAGTAAAACTAGCAGGACTAGTAGTTGAGGTAGTAGTAGTTGTAGCAGTAGCAGAAGTCGTAGTAGCATTAGTAGTGGTATTAGCGTTAGTAGTAGTAGTAATGGTAGAACTTGGTAAATCGTAGAAGACGTGGCAACAGTAATAGCAGTATACAATGGTAGTAGCCTGCAGCAGTACTACTCGTAGTCATAAGTAGTACTGGTACTGTACACTCAAGGAAGAAGTCTGGGTCAAGTACTTCAAGATGTTTCAAAAAAAAACAAAAAAAGAAAGCAAACTCGAGCAGTGTAAACAGAGGGAGCGTGGATTGTTTCCGTGAGCCAACACAGCCCCAGCAGTGAAGAGCTGTGTGAGAACATCCACTGGAGGAACTGGACCAAGAGATGAAGAAAAAACATAAAAGGCAGAGAAGCGAGAGACCACTACATGAATACAAATGTCCTTCTGAATTACGCTGAACCATAGAGAGTTTTAACACTGGGTTACATCAGCTTCTACTGTCAGAGGGAAGAAAAGCCCACACTGCTGTACTACAATACTACAACTACTGTACTGCAATACTCATCTACTGCACGAGGCTGAGAGCCAGATTCTGAGCACTTAAATATTACACTATTTTCTGAGCTATAGTTTCCTTGTTACAAACAGACCTGGAGTTGTGGTTTGTATTGTTTCATTCATATGTGCTTAATAAGTTTGAGTTCTTCTCTTAAATAAAAAACACTCTGTTCCACCTTGTGATGTCATGTGGTGAGACAGTAAGTGCTCTGGAATTTTCAGTCTGCTGGTAAACTACAGGTAAAAATGAGCTGTAAACTTGAAAACTACCACTTCATGACATCACAAGGTAGAACAGAGCATTCAGAGCTTTGTGGAGATGTAGACAGATAAATTATAAAATGTTCCTCAAACACGTGAATGAAACAAAACACAACTCCAAATTTTTGAGGAGGCAACAACATTTTAGTCAATTTTGAACAATATAGAACTGTTAATTTGTATATTATATTTGTATATTTACATAGTTATGCATGTATATATTTAAATGGTAAATGGTCACATTTTTATATAGTTCTTTTCCACCTTCTAGGCACTCAAAGCACATTTATGGAATGAGGTTTTAAATATCTGACAAACTGCACATGCCAAAAGTAGGAAAGGAAATAATGTATTTATATTAAATGGTAACTACTACTGCTACTACTGCTGTTACTTCTGTTTAGTCTGCCTTTGATTCCTTTTATACCTAAAAATACCAAATCTTGGCTAATTTCTACTCTGCTGTTGTCTCATATAAATCCTTATTATCTAAATAAAATGATCAGTCAACTAACTCTTGGTTCATTAAGACACCAACCGATTAATTGACTAAACAGCTGTCAAGAGGCCCTAGGTTTTATAAAAAGAGTAAGTTGTTTTATTTCTCCCAACACATGAGTGTGTTCAGACAGCTGGGGACAGCACTGCCACAGCCACAGGACACACCACAGGAGCAGAGGAGCGAGAGGAGTCAGCTCCCATTCTGCATTAATGAGCAACAGTGACCCAACCTGGCAACCCGGGCACGTCAAACCTGCAGGCTCCTGGAAGGCCTTCAAAGGCGCCCCTGGCCCAATCGCTGGAGGAGAGCTAACCCCATATGACAGGACCCGGCACCCGCTCACCTCGTCCTGGGAGCTGCTGTTTCATGTGAACTGTGAGTGTGTGAGGAGAGGATCCCGGCTGGAGGAGAGGAGCCCTGCTGAGAGCAAAGACGCACAACCAAAAGAGACTCAAGAAAGTGGGGAGCTTTTAAGAATATATAGAAAGAGATATCGGTATGCGTGTCATGAAACTTTAATGATGGTGGTTATATTTGAAAGGACTATCAGGACGAGTAGAGAGAAATGCACCAGAAATGCACTTCACTTTAAAAGTTTGAATCTAGAAAAGTTTGGATCCATAAAAACACGAGACGATCCAACCACAACTGCTCATTTATCTCATGAGTCTCTCAAATATAGAAGACGTCACCTCTCCAAAATTCTGTATCATTCAGAACAAAACATATAACCTCTTTTAGCGGCTTTAAGTCATGAGTTGTTGATTATGCAAAACGTCCTATGATGTTTATTTTTCCGCCTATTTTTTACATTTAAGCAGCTATGTCTGTTTTGATGCAAAGGGAGCATGAGTCTCTGTGATTGGTTAATCCGCCTGTCAGTCACACCCTCTGAAATCAGGAGACAGGACTCCTGGCTCCAGATCCACTCGACTGTGTAAAGTTTTGTCAAAGTTGTGTCAAAGTTTTGTCACAGTATGTGTGGTTCTGGCTGCACAGGTAGTAACAGCAGTAGTAGGAAATTCATAAAAGTACAAATTATAACAGTGACACTGCACAGACATGTCACTGAAATCACAACATTACAATAAATTATTTGAAATTATACTTAGATTCTCAAAAAATAAAAGGGCCATATGACACTATTTTCTGATGTTCTAATGCAGTTTCCGCATCACAAACAGACCTGGAGTTGTGCTTTGTTTAATTCACACATGTTTAACACACAAATCCTTTATATACAGGCTGAGGTTTTCTCTCAAATCGAAAACACTCTGTTCCACCTTGTGATGTCATGTGGTAATACAGGAAGTGCTCTATGGTGTTTTCAAACTCCACACACCTTCACTAGAATCATTTGCATAATTTCCGATCTATAATTACCCATCTTTACTGAACTGAAGGTAAAAGTTTGGTGTTAACTTGAAAATGACCACTTCATGACATCACAAGTTGGAACAGAGCATTTTGCGCTTTGGAGATGCACACACACCAATCATCCAAGAGAACTCAACCATGTGAATGAAAAAACCAACAACTCCAGGTCTGTTTTTGATGAGAGAGCAATATTCTAACATGGCTTAAAGTTCACAAGAATCAATTTTGTGTAATATACAACCTTTAAAAGTCAATACTAAAACTGGTATTGAAACTAGATGTTTGTTTTGATACTTAATACATGATTACAACATTGGGTGGTTACTACGGAGAAGGTAAATACTGGTAAATCACTGGTTACTATGGAGATGGTAAATCATCTTAGAGTTGCACGATATCACCACATGAGTCAAGCCTGATTTAAACCCTTTATACTGTGCAGTAGCAGCCCTGGAGGCGGAGTCTGGGTCCAAACACACACACACACACACACACACACACGTACACACACACACACAGTCTGCAGATTTACAGATTTCGCCCTGAGCGCCTCTCGTCACTCACTGAAATATTTGTTTTTCAGCCGAGTGAGATATGAGTGATGTGAGAGGGGGCGGGGCGGTGAAGAAGAGGCACATGATTGGATGAGAGGGGACGCGGCCGTGAAAAGGAGGAACGTGATTGGCTGAAGGATCGAGATCGAGGAGCTTAAGCAAAATAAGACACAGCAGAGACTTGCTTTGCTAAGAGTATAGAATGAATGCTAAAATGTTAAAGCTACACTGGGCAACTTTTCTGGAGGAAGATTTGATGCCTGCTCGTCTCCATGGAAATGTTATTGCGTTGCCTAAAATGTTCCACAGTGTGACATTAAACATAAACAAACATTTATTCACTACAGGCATTTCTGTTGCTTACATTTTTTCCCTCAGCAGCGCCTCTCCACAGATCTGACCTGTAATGTTGTGATGTACCGTTACCTGCTCATCTCCCTCATACCATGCATGTTGGACAGAGATTACTGCATTGAATGTTCCACAGTATGGCATTAACCTGTTTTAATCTAATTGTTTTTTCATTAAAATGGGTGGTTTTAATACGTTTATCCTGTGATTGGGGACGCTCTCCATAGATCTGACCCGTAAACTTACCCGTTACTACTTTTTACTAAATAATAGTGACTCAACTGAAATATTGTGATATCGTATCATTGAAACTGTCACAATATATCAAATTACAAGCTTATATTTGTTGTTATAGCGCAGCAAAAATAAAGGGAACTACATAGACCATGATCCTTTGCTGTTTCAGTGCAGACTACATGAAGAAATAACTTATTAAGCACTTTTAAATCTTAATTTTTCTTTTCAAGGTATTTTAAAATGCCTATTCACTACTTGGAAAACAAAAATCAAGAAAATAATGCAATAAATATCGAGCCATGAGATACATCGTGAAAGTATCGTATAGAGATTTGAATATTGTTACATCCCTACTAAATAATTCCATATATCTTGGTTCATGTAATCTTCTGTTTGCATATAAAAGTGGCAAGAAAAAAGAATTAAACCACTGAATAAGAGGGTGAAAGGTGGTCTAGATAAGTGTAATGCCACACTGTGAAACATTTCAGTCACAGAGAATCGATACAGCAGTAATAACGGACGTAACATCGAAGAATTGTTTTTTACACGTGTCCAGAGCAGAGAATCAATGAGGAGACATAAGACCCGAGTCAATAAAGCCTCAGTGCAGTAAAGAGTCCCCCAGAGCCCGACAGAACCGACTTCTGTGGATGGAATTACACTAAAATAATCTGGTAACGACAGTGTAATTGGATTAAACATGTACTTATATTCTATCAGGGCCATCTGTTTGATACATACAGGAAATTCATTTAGACTGACAAACAAATGGGTCAGAGTAACAGAGAGGAGAGACTAAACCAGGACCAAACCAGGACTCTAAAGAACACAACATTTTAACCACAAACCAAGACTGAGCCAGGACTAAATTAGGACTACAAACCAGGACTAAACTAGGACTATAAGCCAGGACTAAACTAGGACTATAAACCAGGACTAAACCAGGACTATTAACCAGGACTAAATCAGGATCCAACCAGAACTAAAAACGGACCAAACCAGGACTAAACCAGGACCAATCCAGGACTATAAACCAGGACTAAATTAATACCAAACCAGGATGTAACCAGGAACAAACCAGGACTAAAGCAATGACAAAAGCACAGGAGTGTGCACTGCCTTGAGTCTGATGATACAATATAAATCATGATACACATGTCACGATTCAATACATCACCATATATTCCAATACAAAAACAATGATATATTGAGATGTATCAATATACATCTCAATCAATATCAATACATCAATATACTTCTAATAATACAACTACAGCTTCGTGAGAACAAACATTGAATTAAATACAATGTATAACTAATTTTAATCATGAGAACAGGGAATGTAATGAATTTTTGTGAAAAATATTATTTTTAAAAATAGATTCTGATCCATTTTGAATCGATTCAAGAATTGTGCATTGAAGTGTCACGGTACAACCCCTACTGAAGCAGGACCCAAAGGCCTATAAACCAAGGCCTAAACCAGGACTAAACCAGGACTAAATAGGATTAAACCACCAGGACTAAACCAAGACTAGATAAGGACTAAACCAAGACTAAATCAGGACTAAACCAGGACTAGATGAGGACTAAACCAGGACTAAACCAGGACTAGATGAGGACTAAACCAGGACTAGATGATGACTAAACCAGGACTAAACCAAGACTAGACCAGGACTAAACCAGGACAAAACCAGGACTAAACCAGGACTAAACCAGGACTAAACCATGACCAAACCACGACCAAAACCAGGACTAAACCAGGACTAAACCAGGACTAAACCAGGACTAAACCAGGACTAAACCAGGACTAAACCAGGACTAAACCATGTTACTGTCTGCATGTGGATGTGGGGGTGTGTCTGGGACTCTTGCACATATGTCTGCAGGACTTAGTGCTCACACAGGGCTCCTCGGTGCAGACGGGGCTCGACAGCAGATCCACTTGTTTTGGTTCAAACATCAGAGCAAAGACGTTACAGTAGATCAGTCCGAGTCCAGGGCCCCACGACCTCAATCCTTTTATTAGGCTGTAACAGTGCTAATCTGCAGACAGCGGCTTTAATCCCTTCAAAATCAAAGCATGTTTTGACCATGTTTAATTAGCCCCAACCATGTGTTAGTGGATCTGTCATCATCATGATCAACTTACTCTTTAATATATGAAAGCTGAAACTATGGTTTTGGGGTTAAATATTAATTGTGCGTTCAGTTTTTTTGCACTACTGAGAGATTTTATGTTAATTTTGGGGTTTATGATTAAATCTAAAGGGGCAATATTACACCATTTTCTGATCTATGTTGTTTCATCATCAGAATCAGACCTGGAGTTGTGTTTTGTTTCATTCACACACACATGTTTAACACACAAACCCTGCACTTTTAGAAGTCATTTGAATGATTTCAGACTTGATTTTAACCTTGATTTCTCTACTGACCTAAAGGTAAAGATTAGCTTCTAACTTGAAATCTATCACTTTATGAGCATTCATTTAGAGCTCTGGAGATGTAGACAGACTAATCATTAATAAATAAAAGGATAACAAACATGTGTGAATAATCCAAACAACTCCAGGTCTGTTTGTGATGAGGAAACTTCATTATAATAGATCAGAAAACAGCGTAAATAAAGGAGCTTTAATACCTAAATAACTCCACAGTGTGATGTATCTGAGTTCCTTGTCTTTAAACACTCTGTGGTACTTACGGCCCTTGACTCTGGAGTTCAAAGGTCAAGACTGGTTCCTGATTTAGGAGGACAGACATTCCTGTGCTCGCTGAAGCACAGATCAGCTCCTGTTAAGTGGCACACTGCAGGACCCTGGGCTGTAGACTCCGATTATACAATATATGCATTATTTCTCCATTAGTAGCTCATTTGTTATGTTTTTTTAAAATTATGTTTATTAAAGACATCACAACCACATTAGACACGTCACATGCATCGCTTTGAGTGTTTTAGCACGAGTTTTCAACACCTGTCTATAAGACACAAGCGCAAAAACAGACAAGACACAGTTACAATTAGTTACATCCACCAGCACATATTGCCTTTGTGTGACTGAGCAAGGCACTTCTTCTCACAACCTACAAAACTGTGACTGGAATAAACAAGATGCATCGCTTTGAGTGTTTTAGCACGAGTTTTCAACACCTGTCTATAAGACACAAGCGCAAAAACAGACAAGACACAGTTACAATTAGTTACATCCACCAGCACATATTGCCTTTATGTGACTGAGCAAGGCACTTCTCACAACCTACAAAACTGTGACTGGAATAAACAACGTGAGTGAAGACAGGGCATCTGGTGAAAATTACCACTTCAACAAGGCTGAATTTACTCAATCATACACTGAACTATATCAAATGCAATAAATAAAGAACATGTCACTTTTCTGATGGAGGGTTCACAAGCCCAAGAATGTTCCATAGTGTGGCTTTAAACTTATTTATTCTCATGGAGTCAAGAGTATGAACCCACCAGGCCAAGTTACAGCTCAGATCTGTGGAGAGGTGATCTCAGCTCAATGTAAGAAAACATTTTTGTTACTTGTTACTCCGTCTGGAAATCTTTCAATCTTCATGGAGACTAAAGCAGACCAAGTTACATGGAGAGGCGACCCCGCTCTGTCAGAATGTCTGTTTTTCTAGGTATTTTTGAGCTATAAAACCAAATGTAATCAAATAAATGTAAAGTACAGTTGTTTAATGACACAGTGTGGAACATCTGAAGTAGACCAATGACGTATCCATGGAGACAAGGTATTGGACTAACCCCCAGAAAAAGCTACATGATGCAGCTTTAATTTTTCAGCATTTATTTTGCATCCACACATCAGCTTCATAAACACCATCGTAGCCTTGTCTGATCTGATAAAAAACCTGTTCTTTCTGTACAATAAAAGCATTTATGAAATCCGGACTTATCGCAACACACACACACACACACACTCGCACGAGACACTGCATCCAAAAACATGTGGATCTGACCAGACATAAACCCCACAGTGGCCACTACAGGCTTTGGACAAGAGGCTTAATAAGAGCCGGCTTCACCTTACACAACCCACTACCAAAAAAGACCAGATAGGGGGCCCCGCGCTACCGGACGGCCCCACGTTTCAACCCCGTGCCTCTGCGGTTACCTTGGCGACACCACAAGAATCTCATGGCAACGGCGCATTAGCATAAATCTGCATAGTCCCACTCAAATGACGGCACTGCTGAGTTGGCAAAGGTGGCGGGCTTATGTAAGAGGCGTCTAGCAGCTCGCATTTCGGCACTAACTACAGAGCGGACTAAGTATAACCTCGCAAACCGTGTATTAAGACTTTCGAGATAATGCTATATGCGTGCGGGTTGGACGTGCAAATGAGCGCCGCTTCCAAGGTCGTAAAAAGAAAAGAAGAAGAAAATTCCCTCTTTTTCCAGTGACATAATCTGGTCTGTTTACAAGAATAATAAAAAGCGGTGATTACATTCAAATGCAAATGCGGAAAAAAAAAAAACAAGACTGCATGAAGCAACTTGTGATTGAGTTGAATGTGAACGCTGCGGTTTTGGTGCGTCTAAACCTGACAATATGTGCGCACGTGCATAAACTTGTGCAGATTTAAACGTACTTAGGAGCTGTCAGTCAGAGCAAACCTCTCCCATACAGTCAACAATGTCATTTAACGCAGATTTACACGGGTTTGGCCGAGGTTTTCCCTAAGCAAACACAACTGTCAGAAGTATTCCAATCATTTCATTGACTGCAATAACAGAAAATAGGGTGGGTTTGCCTACAACTTGATAATGTCATTTTAAAGCTGGTTCCAGGTCTCCACCCTTGTGCGTTCTTCATACAGTTGTGTTATGTTAATGCACACTGTGACG
Source organism: Scartelaos histophorus (assembly GCA_000787155.1). Classification (NCBI taxonomy): domain Eukaryota; kingdom Metazoa; phylum Chordata; class Actinopteri; order Gobiiformes; family Gobiidae; genus Scartelaos; species Scartelaos histophorus. The sequence goes on along the minus strand of KN500475.1, from coordinate 5,197 downwards.
CCATTGTATTCAATCATGGCAATAGCAAATTCCATAGCGTCTCTTTGGAATTTAGAGAATTCTTTTACAGGTCTGAGTATTGCACTGCAAAAAGCTTGGCCAAAATGCAAGATCTAAAGACTTAAATCTATCAGAAAATGGCTTAAAAGTAGTGAAATGATCTGTCCATGCAGCAAGATCATTTTACCTGACAAGTTTTCTGAAAATAAACTCCCTCTAGACTAGAATGAATCAGCCTCAGAACTAGGAAGAAGACAACCTCTCTGCAAATTTCATAAAATGAATTAAGATTTATTCTCCTAAATCAAACCAAAAAAACTGACTGATCTTATTTTAAGGGATATATACTAAATGACTGCTTCATATGATTATTAATCTTATTTCAAGAAAAAAATATAAAAACTAAATAAGAAAAAATATATATCAATAACCTACTAGAATCTACACAAATCAAGTAAAATAAGGGTTCAGATGGTGTTTAAGACATTAGCCTCTCTTAAAACAAGAGGATTTATAGGTTTTATGCATTATTTTAGATCACTTAAATACTTAGATCATTGCTTAGAATAAATGATTTTATCTAGCCAAGTTAACATGACTTGAATTCAGAAAATTTTACCCCCATTTTTACCCTCTTTATTTTAGTTAATTTAAGATGAAATTATGTCCAAAAGTGGTTCAAATTGGTCTTCTCTCATGGGAGATTGAAGTGGTGGGTGGGAGGTGCCAAATTAACACTAAGGGAAGTTAAATGAACATTAGTGGAAGTTGAATTAACTTAAGCCATATCAACTCTGGCAAATAATCTCAATTCGAACCTCCATTTAACTTTCAAATAGTTAAAATAACACTTTTTGTGCTAAAAACATCAAATAACCCCAATTCGAACCTCCATTTAACTTTCAAATAGTTAAAATAACACTTTTTGTGCTAAAAACAACTCTGAAATATTTTACCCTGAAATGTTAACCCCCCAGTATTTGCTGTGTACAGTACTATACTTTTACTTTGTTATGTACTATCCTTTTACTTTGTTATGTACTATACTTTTAGTTTGTTATGTACTATACTTTTACTTTGTTATGTACTATACTTTTACTTTGTTATGTACTATATTTTTACTTTGTTATGTACTATACTTTTACTTTATTATGTACTATATTTTTACTTTGTTATATACTATACTTTTACTTTATTATGTACTATATTTTTACTTTGTTATGTACTATGCTTTTACTTTGATATGTTCCACCACTGCAGATAGTTCTTAGTTGCTTCTTGCAGTACATCTCTAGAACCTAAAGTTAAACTTGGAAAAGTCATACTGCCTTTTAATCGCATTTAAAAAGAAAAAAAAAAAAAAAAAAAAAAACCTCATTTC
>KN500474.1:37361-60535 GCA_000787155.1 Scartelaos histophorus | reverse complement strand
GTTACATAAGGGTGAGTAGTTGTACATGTATGTACAGTTATATTTAACCTTTTTTTCATTGTAAATTACAGGTAGAGATCAACCGATATTATTTTTCATGGCCAATGCCAATACCATTTTTAGAATCCATAACTACCAATGGCCAATATACTCCCACCCAACTTAGGGTTCAGGACCCCAAGTTTATGATCATTATTTTTCTGTTACATCTGTAGGCTCTCAGGAGAAGGATGCCATGGTCACCATGTTCATGGGTAAAATGGGGGTGGCTGGAAGAAAGGTTTTGGGAATCACTGAATTATTTTCCTCAAATTATCAAATTTACTACAAACTCAACTTATTTTTTACCAAAAACCTATCAAATAATTCTGTAGTCATGTTGTGTGGCATTTAAGAGTTTAAATAAAGCTTTTTGTGTATTATTTAAGTCCTAAGGTTGCCAAAATAAAATATCAGCCTAAGTGTGAATATTGGCATACATTTCTAACTACAATATTGAGCTAAAATAGCTTAATAATAAAAACAGGTCCAATGAATTCCTGCGGAGTCCAGATGTATTACAAAAGTCCCAAATAAAAACACAGGAGATTGACAGATCCCTAACCTGTACAAAGCCTCATCTGTACAGAGACTCACCTGTATGTCCTCTCTGAGGTCAGAGTAGTCAATGATGATCTGAGCTTCTCTCTCATAGATCTCCACAGTGAACAGAGTGCTCTCAGATTCTCCCTCCAGCTGAGACATGAAGAAAACATGTCAATATAATACTGTCTTATAATATGTTCTCAACTAAACTAAATAAAAAGTGACTCATAATAACTAACTGACTCATAATAAATAACTAGGTTCTCTGTACCTGTGACACGTTGCTCAGGTCTCCTGACATAAGTCTTATGGGTAGACTCTGGATCTTGCAGCTCAGGAGCAGGTTGTGTCTGAAAAGACGTTTTTGCTCCAATTCCGACTCCAACGTCATCACCTCCCTCTGCAGCTTCACCAGCTCCCTGAAAGAGACCAGGGTTTAAACCAGGATTGAACCAGGTCTAAACCATCTCTAAACTGCTACTGAACCAAGTCTAGACCAGGACTGAACCAGGTCTAAACCATCAGCAGCTGTAACAGGACTGTAACAGGACTAAACCAGATTTTTATATCATGTGTGACATATTGAACTGTGGAATGTGGAGAAAGGGGTGGGATGGGACTAAACAAAGTCTAAACCAGGTCTAAACCAGGACTGAACCAGGAACTGAACCAGGACTCAATCAGGTCTAAAACAGGACAAAACCAGGTCTAAATTAGGTCTGAAGCAGAACTGAACCAGAACTGCACCAGGTCTAAAGCAGGAATAAACCAAGGCTGAATCAGGGCTGAACCATGTCTAAATGAGGTCTGAACCAGAACTAAACCAGCACTAAATCAGATCGAAACCAGGTCTGAACCAGGTTTAAACCAGAACTATACCAGGACTGAACCAGGTCTGAACCAGGCCTGAACAAGCACAACACCAGGATTAAATCAGGGGTGAACCAAGTCTAAAGTAGCTGTTATACTTGTTGATCTCCTGTAGTCTCTGCAGCCACTGGTCAAGTTCATTTTTCGCACTGGACACTTGATGTTTCTTGGACAGAAGTTGGTTTTTCAGATCCAGAACTTTGCTCTGTCCCTCCTCCACCACGGCCAGAAGTCTCTCCTCATCCTGGAAGCAACACCATAGACTGTATAAAAAAGTGGACTAAGCGAGTGTGACGTCACCCATAGCGTTTAGCGGCGCTCAAATGAGGCTCGCAATGCTAACAGTTACAGGAGCGAATCTAGAACCAGGCTCTATGTTATGAATAAGATTTTTTTGACAAACAAAATAGCGAAAAAAAATACCCGGATCATGTAGAGCGGGTTAATAAGAACATTTTATGACCAAGATGAAGAGAATCACTGCAGCAGGTACAGAGAGACGAGCGACAAGATCCTAATGTAAGTCAATGGGAGCCAGAATCAGAAGGAGCCGGAAGAGCCTCCTGGAGCACTTCCTATTTGGCACGCGGCGGCTAGCGCGTTAGCTATGTCCATTCATATATATACGGTCTATGAGCAACACACTAATATGGGAGGTCTGGGGCTACGGCCTACAAATATTTTGTGCATTATCTTGATGATGTCATTTTGGTTGATCAGTTAGATATGTACTAAAGCGTGCCTTTAACAGTCTCAGTTGAAGTTCAAATAATGTACAAAAAGTTACATGCATCACAAAGGGATTTAAGACTTATTCTAATTTTGTAAATTTTCAAAACAACATTTTTATATTATAGTGTACTTTATGAGATACTATGTGAATGTATGATAAAGTACCTTAAACTACAAAACATGAGGAATTGATATCATATGTCAACACACACGCAGGATTTTGTACAGTTAGTTGTGGCTATGATGAAAGTTTGAACCAGCCAGTTTGAGCAAAGACCATATATATGAATTAACATAGCTAACACCCTAGCATGCCAAATAGGAAGTGCGCCAAGAGGCTCTTGCAGCTCCTTATGACTCTGGCTCCAATTGACTTACTTACGTATTAACCTGCTCTACATGCTCCTGATTTTTTTTTTTGCTATTTTGTCAGTCAAAAAAAATCTTTTTCATAAGAAAGAGAGTGGCTCCAGATTCACTCCTGTAACTGTTAGCATCGGGAGCCTCATTTGAGTAGCGCTGAACGGTATAGGCAACGTCATACTCGCTTCTACTACTTCTACTTCTTTATACAGTCTATGTGTATGAGTGAGGGTTTTTTGTATCTATAACTGTGTCAAACCTGAGATTGCTCTTCCACCACTCTCTCCTCTCTCTCCACCGTCTCTTGGAGGTGTTGCAGTTTCTTCTTCTGTTGTTGGACTTGAGTCTGTTCATATTCAAGCTGAGCGTTCAGACAAGCCACCTGACTCTCAAACTCCAGCCTAAGGGGGCAGCACACAGTAAGGTACTCTCTGACCCTTGTACAGTCCAGCGTTGGCTTTAGAATTACCTCTTCTTATCATGCTCCATGTGGTGCTTCACATGCTCCTGCTCATATTCTCTGATACTCTTCACTCCGATCTCCTCACAGAACTCAGCGAACACCAAGTCCTCCATCTGAACAGAATGAGAACTTATTTCACTGTGTAATATATTCAACTGCGTGTTTTAGAGCTGTGTTCTGTAGGACCTCCTCCATCTGGTCCCTGATCCTCTTCAGATGCTGCTGCTTCTCCTCCAGATGTTCTTCCTGCATCTGTATCTCTGAGTCCAGGTTTGTGAGATCACTTTTCAGACGAGAGATGTCCTAAAAAAATAGAAAAAAATAAACAGATCAATAGCAGGGAACACTAGAATGTCCAGGGGGTGATTTGCTGGATATACTGATACTCCTCCCCCTTAAATGAATGAAGTGCCTATGCTGTTATGGTAAGGGGTTTCATTTTGGTTATATTTACTTAGCCTGAATACATAAAAAGGAGCTTGAGAGGTCATGTTCATGGTGATTTTGTAACCATATTTAATAATAAAAGCACAAACATTAAGAAAAAAAAAACCCTGAGTAGATCAGGCATGATAAATCCTGAGTGTATGTACAGCCTGTATCTTTGGCAGAGCCCTCCTCCTCAGCAGATCCAGGTCTGCAGAAGAGTACTTGAGTCTGGTCTGCGCTCCATGACATTCAGCCTGGATCTCCTTCAGGTTGGCCTCTTTCCTTCTCAGCTTCATCAGCTCCTGAGGAAAACATTACAAACAGGGGGTTCTGTTATTGTGAGAGTTCACTGCACAATCACAAACTATATAGTTATGACTTAAATCACACCGTGCTGTTTGTTTAAGTTTCAGTAGTGACACAGTATCAAACACACATGCTTCAAAATAACAAAGATGGAAGAGGAGTGCCCAGTTAGATTCATACTTGGCCCTGCATGTATACATGGTTTGCTTTACTACTAAACCAGGGTTGTACTCAAATATAAAACAGACAGCCACGGACCAATACAGTCATTCAAATGGGAGCGTTTGATACATCAAGTTTTAAACATTCATTTTAGGTCTGTATCACTATGGAATGTGATTGTAGTGGTGCAGGGTTAGCAGCTAGTGTAGAATCCTATAGCATGGATGTTTTTTGCCGTTGATCATTTGGCCCAATTCAGGCGGATGTCTGAGGGCCTACAAAAATGTAAGTGAGGGCCACATTTGGTTCCCAGGACTCACTTGGTTTAAACTGTATATTTCCATTCCTCAGCCCCTGTTTAACTGTGTCATTATACCCACGCTGAGTTCTTTGGTGAGCTGTTCCTTTCTTTCCTTCAGGTTCTTGACTTCAGCCTCGTCCCAGCAGCGAGCTTTACTCCTCAGGTCACTGGAGCCTCCAGAAATCACCCCCGACTTTGCAAACATGGTGCCATCCAGAGCAACTGTCTGAGAGAGAAATATACAAATTTTATTTAAATGTCTGAGAGGATGAATAAACTGGGCTGGAGGTCAGTTCAGAATGCTATCATGGAATTTGCTGTTTAACTGATGAATTAATAAAAAATTTGTTGGTTTATCTCACGATTGTTGTCAGTTGAAATGATATTATGCCATTAGAAAAATATGTGGAACCAATTGAAAACAATAATTCTCCCATAAAATTATATAACCGCTTTCCCTCCATCTGAAATATGGAAACATGATGAACCTTGTGTCTCTGGTGTTTGTCAAAGGCCAAAGCTCGAGCCTCTTTGATGGTCTCACAAACCAGAGTGTTCCCACAGACGAACTGCACCACTCTACGCAACTGTGGAGCAACGGCCGTGGAGCTCACCTGAGGAAGAGTTTAACAGAAATATATATTTTTTTAAAGCAAACCTATTTAGAGCAGCTTTTAACTGTATTACCCTCTGAAGTTGTATGTTTGAGTAATCTTTATTCTCCGATCTATCACATTTTTTTTTAATTTTCTTAATCTAAAATGTTTCCTTTATCAAGTTGTTTTACATTTATACTGTGTTCTAAATGGAGTCATAGATTACTACTATTAACTATGCAGCAGATACAAGCACAATGTCTTCTTTAATGTTTTCTATTAAGAAATACATGTGTCTCTTTAGGTAAAGAACAGGCTGGAGTAACTGTTTCTGCCTTGTTTACCTGAACCACATCCACGGCCATTTTGGCTCCGGACAGCTCCCTCAGACGCTCGTTCAGAGGATGCACCTGAAGTGAACACAAGGGGAAGGTCACAGCATGATTGTATTTACTGTGTAGCAGTTATGCAGATAATATCACAGCATTACACATTTTTAGAATAAGTTGTAACATTATATGAGAGTCAATGGGAAATAATGACATTTTCTAAACCATTAAAAAGTGGAAGAGCTGCTACGGTTTAATTATAAAGATAAAAGTCTCCATTAAATATTTAGTTTGTACCTAACACAAGGAAATCAAAAACAGTGAAGAGCTAAACCACAGGGATAATGCAGACTACCTGCACATTTATTTCTGACAGACTTTGGATTAGACACAGTTGAACTGAACCTTGCTCTAATTAAATAGAATGTTTCTCTGAGTCTGTGCATTGAGCAGGTGAATTGTCGTAGGATGAGATGAAGTGTCCTTTAACTCCCCTATTGTTAGCTAACCAGCTAAACCCTGCACAGTCACAGCAACAACAGAAAAACTACTTTCCGTTTCCATTTTGCTGTAAAACAGCCTCATGGACAAAAATTAGGCCCTAAAAAGCAACCACATTTTGTTTGTTGTGCTGCACATGGTATAGGAAAACTGCATAAGGTTGCTGGCATTTGATGTCAGTCTGAGGACGGTCTGTCCTGTATCTTACATCAATCTATCTGATACACTAAAATCAGAATTCTGCATTTACTAATTACTAGGGGTGTAACGGTACATGTATTCGTACTGAATTATTTCAGTTTTTGTGTGTTTACATTTCCCCACTACACGTGCTGAAGCAGCACTATGCGGGCAGCTGCGCTGTGCATGTCGGCCGTGGATCTCAGCCCCATGTGCTCTGGGCACGACTGTCGACTGAACCAGGTCTAACCCATTTATAAACCAGGACTGAACCAGGTCTAAACCAGGTTTAAACAATTATAATTATAACTTATTAGCATTACCAAGAAGCACTTTACATTTATTTATTTTCCCATTTGTATAAAACAAAGTGTTGGGTTAATAAACAAAAAGCAAATGGTTTTGCATTTTGTTCCCATACTGTACCGAAAATGAACCGAACCGTGACCTCAAAACCGAGGTACGTAGGGAACCGTGATTTCTGTGTATCGTTATACCCCTACTAATTACACAAGCGTCAATAGGATTGATCACTGAAAGGTTGGTCCAACCTGCTTCACTTCTGTTCTAATGCAGATACATATAAATGTATGCAAATGAATGATGTGAGAGGTAGAAACAAAACTAAATGAACCTTTTATACCTCTTACTCAGTATCTCCCTCAGGTTTTTGCAAGACTATGGTAGCACCTATGGTATCTATGGTATCTAGCACCTATGGTATGGTAGACTATGGTAGCTGCTATCCTTATTTGGAAAAAAAGTCAGTTATTACCTCTATTAATCAATAATTGACTGACTAAAGATGAAATAAAGTTACTTGTATCTATTTATGATAATTGAACAATCAAAAAGTGTTATTTTGCGGTTGCGGAGGCCACCATCTATCACCTCTATTAACCACTTACTATGTGTGTCTAGGTATGTTCCCTATTTTTATCTTTTACACAATTATAACCCTTCTCTTTGTTCCTTTTTCACAGGCCAGTCCTGTCTCTATTATACATCTTACGTCAAGATAGTCGATGGGCAGAAAGGTCTCAGGCTCACAGCGCTCCTCCTTAATAAACTGGATGCAGTCACGGGCCACGCGCTCAGAGCTCACCACGATGGCATTCAGGAAGCGTCTGAACACTTTAGTTACTGCGAGCTGGTACTTTTTATGAATGGGACTGACCAGTTCCAACAGGCGCCCATACTGAGGACCAGAACAACAGATTAAATGTTACATGTACTGCCTCTACTGTACTGCTGCTTTTTTCAACAGTAAACACAAGCATTTTGGAAGAGGGCACCCAATTGCTCTGGTATTAAAACCCCAGAATCATGCAGAGTCCCCCCCTCTTTCTCTCCTCCATACCACAGAATCTGGACAGAGTCTCTGCAGTCTCTCCAGGACCTCCTTCCGCTGGCACTGGCGTTTGTTTTCATGGGTCTCTAGTCGAGCGTTCCCCAGTTCCTCTAGCACTGCTCCCAGCTTCGTCTGCACCTGCTCTGCTCTAGCTTTGCTTATAAGCAGCTCCGAGCTCAAGGATTGCTCCTGCTCCTGGAGGGCATCAATGGTGGATCTAAGAGAGGAAAGAGAAGGAAAGAAAAGAGGAAGAGAAGGAGAGACAAGAGGAGGAGGGAGGAGGAAAACATTTTTTTAAATATAATTTCTTAAACACCAAAAACTAAAATTCTAAATGTGTAACTGCTTTGTCCAAATAAAATATCAAAACTAAAGCGACACTGGCCAACAAAAGTCAGAAAGAAGTTCATATTAATTGGTGTTCTACCTTCAATACTGCATGTGCCTAAACCTCAGGAGTTGTGGACCAGAAACCAGGATCTTGGTCAGGAGTAGTCACATGAGGCTTTGCTGTTCTACCTGCAGTTTCCCCGACTCTGACCCACATTATGTCTCCCTCAGTCCTTCCACTCTTTTTTGCATCTGTCTCTTGTTTTTCTCCTCTGCTTCTCTCTACTTACAAGCACTTTTTTCCACTCTCTTTCTTGCCTCTTTCACCTATTTCTATTTTGGAGTCAAACATTTTGTCTTGATAGACACAGCAATGGCTGCACAGCTCCGCACCATGAACCTAACACTGGCCTGACGCAAGGATTGAGGGAAGTTGGGTTTGGGCCAAGAATCCAAACCGTACTTAGGAGACATACCTGCAGGTGGAGGTGTACTCTTCCAGTTTCTCAGCTCTGCGCATCGCATCCTCCAGCTGAGTCTGCCAGCTCCTGATTCCAACCTGAACACAGCAGGGAAGATAATACCAGAGTTAATATTAGTGTTCCAATTCCAATACCATTTTTTGGGGATCCAATCCAAAACCAATACTTGTCATTATTGTACTCACCGATACTGATATCAGTCCAATACAGTTACAGTTACAATTGTTACAGTACAAAATCCAAAAATTAAAGTCTACCTCTAAAGAAAATCAACAATAAATGAGATTTTAGGACTTAAGTATTAGTTAGATACATAATATATACATGCTACATGAAAAGGATCAGTTATAGGTTACGATAGGGGTGACCAAACTTTCTCCAATGAAGGCTGCAAAAAATAGCAACCAGAGTAAAAAATTTAATTTTATTAGCGTGTACATATTTCAGCTGCCGACCTTGGAGACTAGCTAATATTAACTACATTTTCTGCTCCCGTTTGGCACCAGTCTAGCACTTGTAAGTGGTATTATAGTACCTTCTTTTATTATATTCTTTCATCACAGTAACAATTTCATTAAAATTTAAGCAAACACTTTCCCATTGACTCTCTAAAGAAATATTCACTTAATCTGCCTGTTCCCAGATGAAATTTCCAGAGGTGGTTTGTTATCAGCCTGAATAGCTACGGCTGTGCACACAGGGAGAAACAGGAGTAAGCCTCTGGTTTTTGGTTTAGAAAATGATGACGGTCTCTGAATCAATCCCAGTTAAACATTTCTGCTATGCCTCAAAAGCAAGGCAGGATTAGGATTAATCCAAGCTACAGTGTGGACACCTCTGGTTCATATTACTATAAAGGGCCAGTTAGTTTTACTATAATGTGTGCAAGTGTTTTTAAGTGTTATGATTTCCTGGTGACCTCTGACCTGAACCTCTTTGTGTTTGCGCTGATCTAAACTCAGTCTCTCCTGGTCGGCCTTGATGTCCCATTGCAGTTTATCAGCCTGTTGGTTTAATACTGCGCTCTGACGCCGATAACGATCCTTCAGCTCCTGGTAACACTCCAACTGAAGAGAGAAACACATCAGACACAACCTTTTATTCATATAATTTCTATGGCCAACATGGTGGTTTGAGATTCCTGTTGTAGAGGAACAGACAAAATATCATTAATTATTAGAATGTTTGTGATTTATGTTTTAAAGCTAATTTAGACCAAACCAGTGTTGGGTTTTAAGAAAAACAAACAAACAAACAAACAAACAAAAAAACTTAGAGCGTTGGGTTAAAATGCTTTTACTAACTCAAAGTTGCAATTATACAGTGACTGAGTAATCTTTATTCTCCTCCCGATTTCACTGCCACCACTGATACCTACTGTGATGTTCTTACTTCATTTTCCAATTTTATCATTTTATTGTCTTAATCTGTGACACATGTAGGATTCGACAGCATAACATAGTCATTTATGTACAAATGAAAAATCCGCTGCTCACTGCTTTGATCTGCAATTATTCATAGGAGGGTGTTGTAATGACACGAATGAATTACGGCAACTCCGCAATTTTCCAAAGTTGAAGTCAGTGGGATTGTTTCTTTTATTAAGTAATTTTACAATTTTCAATATTGTGATTTAAAATGTCTCAAGTACAACATAAAGATCCATGAGTGTCATATACATATAACTATATATATAACAGACAAAAGCACAAGATGTCGTATTTAAGTCAGAATCACAAATTGTTCTTTCACGTACAATATTAGATGTATTGTGTAAATGTATTAGAGACACCAGTTATCTGACCTGCTCCTGGTTCAGTTGTATGTCCCTGGACACTTGCTGCTTCAGGGCCTCTTGGTCATATGTCCTCCAGGCCTGCTCCAGCTCATCCACCTCCTGTCTCCCCTCTCTCAGCTCATGTTTCTTTAGCTCCAGCTGCTCCTCTGCTCTCCTCAGTGCCACCCGGGTCTCCTCCACCTTCTTCTTATGGTGAGATGAGTTCACTTTGGCCTTTATGTACTGAGATCGGTACTGGGACAGCACCTGCTCCTGAACTCTGAGAGACAAACAAACACAAATCTACTCTTCGTTTTTAATTGCACATAACACATAACATATTTAGATGAGCATGTTACCTATTAATGTTTGAAAATGCTATATTTACTATGCTGTTTTTGAGTATCCTCTGCCTTTGCTCCCTGTACAAAGTCACTCCCCCTTCGAAGTGACATCACAACACAATTTATCGAGTTCTTGTGTTGTTTTGTATCATTTTGTATATTTATGGAGCATGGGTGATATAGGCTTCTGGGCTAAGTACTGTACAGATTCTTAAAGGTAAAAGCAAGGAGGGTTCAAATAGGGCCCTAGAGAGATTGCTAAATTACTGACTCTCTAAGTTTATTTTCATGGGACAAGTATGTTATAATGAATTCACTATGACATTTTAGCCAAGTATATTCACGATGCTCCTAAACACAATATAAACACTGTAAAAGAGTGACTGTCAGTATTTTTTGGAAGTCACATTACACAAAATGGGGGAATTTAAATTGCAAGACACATTCATTTACAGTGTCTGATGATGCCGAGACCCATCACAAGCAAATACGAGGCAGTATCAGGTTATGTGGTAAAATTGTTCTTTCCTCACAATCAGAAATCAATCCAGTGAACCAAGCAAATATGAAACAGTGGTTTGTTCAAACAGATCAAGCCAAAGAAAACAAAGGGGTTATATACAACACTAAAATAGGTCTCCATAATAATAACAGTTGTTGTTAAACTGATCCATGACAGACCTTATGTCCTTGTCAATGAGCTGTGTCTCTCTCTGCAGTCGGCCATGTTCTCTTTTCTGGGCTTTCACATTCTCCTCAAACTCACCCACCTGTTGGATCAGTATAATAATCAGCATTATAAACTTACTAGTCATATTTTGTTAATCATGATCATTATCTGGACTATACAAACTCAAAATGCATAAGACAAGACTTTTTATGACAAAGACAGCGGCATTATTAAATCAAAATGTTTAAAGATTAAATTGTTTCAGATTTTCATTAAGAATACACTTGTAAGTCTTTAGTCTCAGCATTTGTTTGGTTATAATATGTTTAAAAAGTCCCCAGACCAGAAATAATAATTTGACTAGTCAGCTAATCAGAAACTGAATCACTGACTAGACAATGACTAAATTAATTGTTTGTTGCACCTCTCATCAATATTACGACTATCATCGATACCAGGTTCAGTACAATCCCTGCTCACCTGGTTCTGCATTACTGATGCCGACTGCTGTTTGAGACTCAGAGCCTCACACAGAGAGTTGATACTCCTCTCACTGTGGAAGAGTTGGGTAAGACTGAGCTGAAGACGCTGCTCATTTAACTCATCCAACAGAGACTGGTACTTCTCCGCCTGAAAACAGAAGACACAACACATTTGATCAGCAGTTCCTACCTTAAATGAGGTCTAATAATCACTCCCATTATTTAAGTCCCTGCATTTGACCGATTCTTCACTGTCTCTAGGTTAAACCTATCAGGAGCAGTGGATCTCATTTCCAAATCTTGATCTAGTCTTGGTCAGGACTTAGCTGGAAGATTTGACCTATTGTGCATGTTATGGGTTGAGCGATAAATTTCACTTAACAGCTACTTTTTATCTTTTGTTCAATAGAGATTGGCAATTCCATGGTTGAAATCATCCAAATGATTTTTAGTGAAGATGTATGGAGTTTAAAAACAGTGTGGTGCATTTCCTGTATTTTGACAGGATGGCACAGAATGTTTTCAGGAGAAGAAAAGAGCCTAAATATGCAGGGGGCGTTAAACATATGTAAAGGAAACAAAACACAACTCCAGGTACGTTTTGGATGAGTAAATAACATTATAACATACATATAAAATAGCATAATATTTGCCATTTAACGTAATTTGTTTCTCCTTTCCAAACTTTTCTGCATTTATGCATTATTTCAACAGGTAAACACTCTCCAACTCTCGGGTTTAGACCATTTTAAACAAATATGTGCCTTTATTTCTTTCTGTGATGAGTTTGTAGTTTTAACCTCTGGCTTATGTCATATAAATAAATAGTAAAAGAGACAGTCTTTTGAACGGCTCTTTGAAATGAACAGATCAAAAAGACTCAGATCCCATAAAAGTCCCATAATTTATTTTTAACAGTCCTCACCTCAAGTTTCTCCTGTGAGACCTGCCTCTTCTCCATCACAGCAGACTTCTTCTTGTTAAAGTAGAACTGTGTGTCCTCCTTAGCGCGGAGCATGGCGGTCTTCTTCTGCTCGTACTCTGAGGCCAGCTCTCTGGACTGACTGATGCTCTCAAACATCTTAGTTCTCTCCTTAGGGTCCTTCAGAGCAATTGACTCCACTGCCCCCTGGTCACAAAGCACCAAAACACCACTAGGGTTGTCAGAAATATAAAAAAAATCTGAATCTATATTAAAATTAGTATCAAAAACTAGATACTCATTTAAGCAGGTACATGAATAAAACTTTTCCTGAATACCTTTAGCAGTGTCTGAACAAGTATAAGAGCACATAAACTATCACACACCCAGAGTGTACTCAGAGTGGTAAAGTGTGCTAACCTTTGACCTTCATCTAAGAAAGGGTGACATTTTAAAAACAGTAGAAAACCTGGAGGACAAGGCAGTTCTGGGCTTTGGTGATGATGCCTATCTCCTCCAGCTGTTTCAGGTACTGGCTTAAAGTCACATGGACCTCATTCACCCGGTAAGAAGAAGAATCACCTGGAAATGTAATCACAGTGGCAGTATTTACAGTGGCAGTGTTTACACATCAAAATCTGATTAGAATCTGATTTCCGGGCCTTCTGACACTGAGTTTGCTATACAGTTATAATCTATGACACCCGTATATCATTATGCTATAATCTGCACACTTTAAATCGCAATATTCATCTAAAACAATGAGAAAGAAACAAGTCCGCTGACATCTGCATTAGAAAACTGAGGTGTCCAAATTGTTTCAATGTGATAGAAATAAATCCTGTTACTGACCAGTGATGGTGCGGCTGAAGCATGTCTCCTCCTCTTCTTCGTTGCAGTACCTCAGACAGACTGTGGCGGACCTGGACACAGGTTGACCAATGTGCGCTCCATGGATTAGGTCCCTTAGGTGCCTCACTCTCAAAGACGACGATCGCTCTCCTATGGCAAAGCTGATGGCATCCATTACATTCGATTTACCTGGAAATAAGAATGTGTGTGACCATGACACAAATAAACTTAAACTTAACTACACAAGTCCAAGTTCTGTTATTGTCCCCCTAGTGTAAATTGGTTCTGCAGCAGTACAGTACAATGCAAATATTATGCCACAAAAAGTGCAATAGTGCTCAAAGTGCTACATGTCATTAAAGTGCTTTTCAACTGTCAGAATAAATGAAGTTCCCAGAGGGCAAAAATTCAAACTGTGGTCTTGAGAACTCACTATGGCAGCCTTATGGCACTAGCCTTTCTCTGCACCTGCCTTCAGTACAGATCTCCTCTGAGCCTGCAAAGCCTGAGATCTTGCTGGCCATTTTGAACAGACAAGCAAGTATATTTTTGTTTGTCAGAAAGATACTTCCAAACCATTCAGCTATGCAAAATGTTAAAAATGATTTAATAAAAGCACAATAAAACAAGGTCATCATCAATTCAGAAGGAACATTAGCCCAAAGTATAAACCAAACCGTGTGTCAATTTGAGCAGGTATCTATACTAAAAAAGTGACATTGACACAACAGAGATGATCCTTTCCCGAATAGCTTTAGAAATGACTAAAGAGTGTTTCTCTTGTCATCATGGTTATCAACTATGACATAGAAGTTGATATTGATATTACATGTTTGGTCAAATGAAATGCTAAAATTGTTATCCTGTTTGTCTAATCATTTTTTTTTTACTCATGTAGATAGACTCATTCTGTAAAAAGTTTACTTGAAATTCTTTTAGTTGTTTAATGCTACATACAGAAGAAACAAATAATGGTAGTGTCCATAGACAATGTAGTGTCCGTAAAGTCTTTTTTTAACTTAATAGCTATTTTTATCACATTTTTATATTTTTCAAGAAATCTAAACATTAGAAGTGAGGAGAGTTGTGATTAAGTTAACTTCAGCGCAGTTTAGGCCAGCAACAAAACTTTCTTTGGTAAAGAGTTCTTTATTCATAGACGGTACCACATTATAACAATGAGAAATTTACCGAATAGCCTTGTGCTACAATATATTGGATTTAAGTAACAGAAATATCGATCTTAAAGAATACTTATGAAAAACAGTCATTTAACAGTTTAATTTCGGTTATGTGGAGGAAACATGTATCACTTGATCTTGAAATAGGCCATTTCATATATAATAAACTAGCTGTTTTAGTTAGATTTATTTAACATTCAAGACTGAAATGAATCTCAAACCTCGAATTAAGCTGTTAGCTAGAATAAGGCTAGATTTACTAGATTTTCTTATATACATGATATACGCAACATGACCTTAATTACATAGTAAAAAACTCAACTATATTTAATTTTCCAGTAATATTTGATGCGGTTGCCCTCCAGATGTGTGTTTAAAATGTCGTTTTGTTATAGACGGAGGAGCTGTTAATGAACTGAGACCGGCGCCATTATAATCCGTGATCAAAACTACATTTTCACTTTACCGGATCCGTTTGTGCCGATGATGCAGCTAAAGCGCAGGAAAGGCCCGATGATCTGCCTGCCTCTCCACGACTTAAAGTTTTCCACGTCGATCTGTTTGAGGTATCCCATTTTAAAGTCTCTTTTTTAGTCAAAATCTGGAGAAAAGTGACGGAGTCGAATGTCCAGAGGAGTGGGTCCGAGAAAAGGCGGGAAAAAACAGATATATACTTTTAACTTATTTATTTAACAATTTTTAACGTAACAAATTTAAAAAGGCAATAAATAAATGTTGGAACAGTAATAAAATACAACAAATTTACTATTAAACCGCCTGACCAATATTATTCAATAAGAATAAATTAACACTGATATAATATAACCACTTGGTGACTGGTCAACATAGGCATGAGGTTTTTCAGAGCAGAGGGAGGGACTCGGACATCGGCAGAGTGGTTCACAGACACGAGGAACGTCAAGAAGTCAAGAAGTCTGAGATAAAACCACAACCAGTCACACAGACCCCACTAGGGCAACAGACTGGGGTCCACTTTCTTGTCTGTGTTGGTCCACCTTCTTATGAAGTGGCAGAAAGCAGACGAGAAAGCAGCAGTGGACCCCAGTCTGTCGTACATCTGTGTCTCAAAGCTGCTAAGCTTCCTTTGAGGATAATGAGGTGCAGATATTAGCCATAGAAAAGAAATGGTTTGAGAGAAGTTAAAGGGGCTTTTTTTGTTAGGAAAGTCAATTTATCTTTGAATAAGCATCTCAGACATCATATATCTCCATATTCAGGCACAGTCCCCACTTAGTGCAGTTCAACAGGCCTAGGTAACAAATAGAAACTGTATACAAGTAGGTGTGTCAGTTTCAGTGTAATGAGCTCCTCTCCTCTGGCAGATATAAGGCAGTGTCCACCAGCAAACTGACCAGAACTGAAGAAGCAGCCTTGGATGAGCCGTGACATGTATTCAATTAAAAAACTTTTGTCCAGTTGACAGAAATGAATTTCTCCTTTGCAATGGATCCTATCTGAACAAACATCTTTGTGATTTGTGTCAATTTAAATTGAAATTTTGGTTTGATTGTGATTAATCTTGCAGCCTTATTTGTTATGGTGCAATACTAAATACCTGAAAAAATATAACATTCCTCCTTTAAAGGTCATATCTGCAACGAGGCCTGCTGCGATAGCAAATTGAAGTAAACACAATAATACTGAAATGAAACCATAAAGCAGAATTATCCTCAAAAATAATTTGTATTGTACAATATCATTAAAATATGAGCTGTTATAAATAAATGACAGAATGCAACAGTTAGTCAGTAGTTTGTAGCTTTAATGAATCAAAGTTCATAATCCAACCGTCTACAGTTCAAATCGTATCATAATAACAGAATAATCACCAAAAATACAAAGAAATGTACCCATGAATAAATAAAATGATTGTTCCATCTGTCACATATTGAACAATAAGTCAATAGAGTAACTGTGGTGACAGGCCTATCTGTAACAGCCTCAGTACCACCACAGCTTTTGTGTGATTTAAAGTAAACACATTTAAACATTACGGTTATGTCGTCCTGCTCCAGAGTCTTCAGGACCTCCAGCTACTCTGTGATTCTGACTCTCATCCGGATCAGCTGTTGTCTGTGCAGAAAACATGGGATTTGCTATTCTGTGTGTCGGATGCCCTTTCATAGGTCATGTCATTCTTTCACCCAGTCAGGTCCACCCTGGTTTGGGCCTCAGTAGATGTCCCCTACAGCAGTAGCAGTAGAAGTAGTGGTAATAGTACTTGCAGTAGTGACAGTCTCTTGGCTACAGCGTCTGTGAGGTATAGGTTCAAATGAAGCTTGTCTGTGGAGAAAAGAGTAAATGGTCTTTATCCTGATGATGACACAGTTATAGTCAGACAAGAGAGACCGGATAGAGACAAAGGAGGATCTGTTCAGAAGGAATATAAAGTAACACTCAATGGGTCAAACATAATACAACCGGTTACAACCGGTGCATCCTGCCATTGTGTCCTTGAGCCAGACACATCACTTTTTTTGCCACAAAACAAATATGATTGGAATGTTTCAGAAGTCACAAGGCAGCTGTGGCTTAATTTAACAGAATATGAGAAGTGAAATGATTAATGAAATGATGATGAAATTAATGAGTGTTAATTAATTAGTGTTACGCATTTTGTAAAGCGTCCAGCAAGTGGCACTGCTGCACCACACATACACACGTCCTTGCTTAAATATAGCTGTGTTCTGTGCTGTGTCAAATACTTTGTCCTGATTTTTTGTCAGTGCAACTTTTGTGCCAATGAAAACTAAATAAAATGTGAGACCATGAAGACTCATTCATTCTTTGGGTTAACTAAAGTAAAAATACTTGCCTCACTACATAAAAGACATCAAAATGTCACATGGCTGATACATTTGTTGTGATTTGTCATATTTATGGTATAAGAATAAAAAACATTTATGAGATGAACTGAAGCAGTCCCTTTGTAACAGTCAAAGTAACAAACCAAATGACAAATAGAGCAGTGGGCAGGACTCTAAAACAATAACAATAGAACTCATTGGACATAATAAAACATCTTATTTACACTTTTATCTGCTGCTTAAGCTCTGAAATGCAAATATGTTGACCTGGTTTATGGTTAATGTCTCTGTAATTATTAAACCTAACAATAGTTTGAGAATTGGTGCCATTATTCAACCCCAGAGACGTGTTAAGAGTGTTATTTTGGACCTAGATTAGCTCAGTTTAAAGCACACTGCACTAATTCTGTCACATCAGCAGGATTTTCTGACCAACCCTCACATGTTCAGCTCTCCTCTCACGCCACGCTCTATCTCTTTCTCTTTGGGTTTTTTTCTCATGTTCTGCACCACCTCTTCCCTCTTTCTCCTCCTCCTTGCTCTCCTCCCTCATTCCTCTTTTCTTTCCCCCTTTCATCATCTCCTCTTTTTTCTACCCCCTCTCTCCCTCCTCTTCTCACTACTCTCGTTCTCTTCCTCCATCTTTGTCCCTCTTTTCTCCTCCCTTACCCAGCTCTTTGTCTTCTTCTCTTCATCTTTTTCTCATTTTCTGCATCAACTTCTCCTTCACTCTCTCTTTTCTTTCTCCTTCACCTTTCTTACCCCTCTGCTCTTCACCTCTTCTCTTCTCACTCTTTCTTCCCTCCTTACCCCTCTTCCCCCACCTCCTTTCCATCCTCTCTTCTTTGCCCTATCTTTCCCTCTCTCTTGTATGAGCCCACTCAGCACTCTTTTCCTTTGTTCTGTAAATCCACAAGAAGCGATAATTATCCAGAAAGAGCACAGCACTTACTCACCTCCAGTTCAGCCCTCTGCAGAGCCACCACACTATGGAGCACAACTGTGACCGCTGTTGAGTGACCGCCCAGAATGCCAGGAATGTCTAGTTTCCCCATAAACATGATGAAAAAAATATATATATATCAAGTTTGAAAGCTTGATCAGGCAGAATCAGATACATAGTAACTTATGAGCACAAGATCTATAATTGTATTTATTTTTATTTAAACTGGTTTCTGAAACTTTACAAACCACAACATTATTTTAATTTTAAACGTTCTTTTTTAACTTATAACAACTGTGTTATGGATATTAGTTTGCACACAGCTGGCTACTCTCCAATGTCTTAGAACACTTAAACAGCCCATATTACACTATTTTCTGATCTATGTTATAATCTTGGTTTCTCATCACAAACATATCTGGAGTGGTGTTTTGTTTCATTCACACATGTTTAGCACACATATTCTGCATATATAGGTTAAGTTCTTCTCTCAAACAGAAAATACTCTCTTCCACCTTGTGATGTCAGGTGGTTATACAGGAAGTGTTCCATGTTATTTTTAAACTCCATACACATTCACTAGCATCATTTGTATAATTTCTGCCCTGAAATTAACAGTCTCTACCTAACAAAAGGTAAAAGATATCTGATAATTTGAAAACCTGCACTTCATGCGAGCATAAGGTGCAACAGAGCTTTGGAGATATAGACAGACTAATAATAAAGAAATACTCAAACATGTGTGAAAGAAACAAAACACAACTCTAGGTAAGTTTTTGAGGAGGTACAACATCACAAGACTCACAAGAGTCTTGTGATGTTGTAGCTGAGAAGCTACCAGTAGCTCTCCAACCCTTTCCAAGTAGCTCACCAGGCGACCTCTGAATTATAAGCATTGTGCTGAATAACCAAATTTTGGTAAATGGCTATAACCATTGTAAATGTATCATTTTGATGCCATTTTGTGCACTATGGTTTATGTTTCATAAGCATCTAACTGTACCCAAAGGCCATGGTTCTTTTATATACTCAGTTTCTTGTGACCGCTAAAATGAGTAGCTCTCTGATATTTTTGTTTCAGAAAGGTAGCTCACTGAAGGAAAAAGGTTGGAGACCCCTGATCTAGAGTAATATAGGATCTTTAATATTTGACTTTTGACATCTATGGGAAAATTTATGGAAAATTACAACAAAAAGTGGAGCAGATTTTGAAATGGGCAGGACTGTGGGACTATGGAGCTCCATTGGTGGTGTTCAGATTCTAGATGGGGGCAAGAAACAGATTTCCCTGTTGATTACATTGCATTTTACCATGAAATATCCAATATGTGAATTCACATACATTGAACTTGATCATTTCTGTTAGTGATTAGACCCTAGAAGTCACACTTAACAGCAAAACACTTTTCATTTTAATAATGTTAATTTTTTAGCTGCCCCCATCTGTGTTAAATATTACTGATCTACAAAATGTTGTGATGTCATTCAACACCTCCTTCATTGTCCAATCGACATCTTTATTATGGCACTGTCCTAGTGGCATTCTTTGCATCTGGTAAATATTTGAGAGACGTCATATAAATCAAACAATTTATAGGCATGAAGACAAGATTGTCCTAATCATAAAATAAAAAAAACTAGGGAAACCATTAAAGGAGAAAGTGAACAAATAGTGTGATGTGATGGGACATATAGCAGACATTTAATCTCACAGAGTAGATTGCTGTAGCACAATATTGTTTTCTGTTCCAACCATCATAAAAAAAAAAAGAGAGAGACACTGGAGTAAATAATGCTAACTTATATTACACCAATCAAGCAATTTGCGAAGAACAGTTTAAAAATATGTTAAAAGTTACAGGAAGTGAAGTATGGAGTTCTAAAACATACTGATGGCATGGCACCACACAGGAGAATTTGGTCTCAAGTTTGACACAATTTACACATAGAAAACACAATGATCCTGATGATTTCCTCAAAATAAATATGTGTTATTTGTTATTTTCTTCTGTCAAAAAATGTATCCGTTTACAGACTTTTAGCGCGGTGCCCTACATGGTTGCTAGGTAACAGTTATGGAATTCCCTAGTGTGATGTCATGATTTCCAACCAGGAAGTATAATTTTAAAGCCAACAAAAACCTGACCAAACTGGGAAAAGAATTCTGTCATGGGCACTTTAATGGTAAATTTACTTAATATAGCCTAAAGGAAGTCCTAAAGATGAAATATAATGATTTTAATATACCTTACCTTTTATACAGGGAAATGGTTTGGTGTTAGGCTAGCGCTGATTAGCCTTTAGCTTGACCGTTGCCTCCAGCTACCACCTCCTGCGCTCTTTCACCTACACAAACAAAAATATGAAATATTCATATTATGGAAACAAAACTTGGTGCAGATCTCTAACTAAAACATCTGGAACTCTGTGACAAACATTGCGGACAGAATAGTGAGTATAGTTTAAAAACGTAAATATGTACTTTTGTTTTTTTAGTTTAGAAAAGTAAATGTATGTTTGTGTTCTAAACATTTAGGCTAGTTTACCCAATTTAACTATAGAACTATAATAAAATTCACCATTCCACTCAGAGAGATCAGGAGTCTAACCCACAGCCTCAATACTGAATGGAGGAGGCAGGATAACCACTCATGTTCCACAGGGAGCACATGTTTTATTGCGTTTTGATCTCTGTTGTGAAGTATGTGTATCGTTTCGTTGATACAAAACGCTAAAGGGATCAATATACTCTCACTCCACTTTCCTCCTGTCTCTGTGTTTATTAAAATATTCGGCTCGTCTTTGGCTCGCCTGATTCTTGTGAATGTGTCCCTCGGGATTTGCGCCTCCGGGGGGCGCTCTACACCTTCACACAGGCTCGTGCATTATTAAAGGCGCGCTCCAGGCTGCGGTTCGCGTGCATGTGAAACATTTATATGACTTGTGCTGTCATAGTCAAACCTGAATACATTTATAAAACATGCTTCGCTCTGGCGTTTTATCCAAGAAATAAAGGGAATTATACATTTCTCCAGCCGAGCGTGTTATTATTATTTAACATCATAGTATGCAACTTTTTGCCAAGAAATATAGACTTAACTAAAAGCTTTTTTATTGCACTGAAAAACATGTCTCCTTTTTTGGCATTTTTTGTTCAAACTACATTCACAGGTTTCTGGTCCAAAACGGTACGAGAAACACAAAAGTTCAGTTTCATTTAATAAAGCTTTTGTCACTTGTGTACTTACTCATAGTAAGAGAAACCAAAACGTTTACTCTTGTACACTGTATAATATATTACTCAACTAAGAGAAAACTGTTACTTCAGTAGGAGTAAAAGTATCACTACAGAAAAAATAATCAACAATACACTACAGGTAAGAGAGGTGAGATGTCTTGCCCAAGGGCACCACAGCAATTTGCACTGGAATAGGATTTAAAACATGCACTCATTATATTCTAACACTCCTCTATCACTCACATGAATGATCCAAACATAATTCTAGCACGAGGAACTCTCCAGTATAAACACACATTTCATAACAGTGAATGTATCGTCGTGGCGTCACCGCAGTGTCCATAATTCATGTTCCTGAGTGTGGCTTTAAAGTTTCATGTGAGTCGCTTTATGTTGGAATCCTGTTTTTACGCCCACGAATTGCAAATTATTCAAAAGCAACTTGGAAAAACAGAAGAGAAAGAATATGCAGGATGCATATTCGACTGGTTTTCAGAAGTTTTGAGAATATTACATTTTTTTATACTAACTTTTTAAACTTTTCTGATGGGTTTAATTTAAAACAGAAAATTAATTATTTTAAGAGCAAATAAAAAATACAAATAAAACAGGGATAAACAGAAGTAAATCAGGACTAAACCAGAACTGAACCAAAACTAAGCCTGGACTAAACCAGGACAAATCAAAATTAAACCAAGACTGAACCAGGACTAAGTCAGAACTAAACCAGGACTAAGTCAGAACTAAACTAGGACTAAACAGGATTAAACCAGGACTAAATACAGATTAAGCCATAAATAAGTCAGAACTAAACCTGGACTAAATCAGAAATAACCAGGACTAAACCAGGACTAAACTAACCCACAAGTCAGGACTAAACTAACCGGGGACTTAACCAAGACCGAATCAGGACTGAATGGAACTACACCAGAAATAAACCAGAACAAAACTAGGACTAAACCATGGCCATGTTTCCTGGTTTTGCAGTGTAGAGACTCTTTGAATATTTCATCAAACTTCAGTAAATTCATTTCAATCTTTTATGAGACTCTCACAACTCACTCCGTTTAAAAAGCTAACACCCATTTAGCATAAAACAACCAAACAGCAGCAACTTGGAGACAAGGCCCAGTATCCTCAGCAGTTTCAGCAGGGACTCCAAGACTTCCTTCACCCCAGAAAGTTCCTCCAGCTCCTCCAGGGAGGTCCCATGGTGTTCCCATTCCAGCCGAGACATAGTCCCTCCAGCGTGTCCTGGGTCCTCCTGATCATCCCTCTCCAGATTTCACTGTCCATTGTTGCCCATGTGGGCGTTGAAGTCTCCCAGTAGAACAACTGAGTCCCAGGTCGGTGCACTGTTTAGTACCCCTCCCAGGGACTCCAAGAAGGTCAGTTACTTTGTACTACCCATAGGCCGACACAACAGTGAGAGACCTGTCCCCGATCCAAAGGTGCAAGGATGTGACTCTCTCATTCACCGGGTTAAACTCCAACACAAGGCAGCTGAGTTGCTGGGCAATGAACAAGCCCACATCAACCCGCCACCGCTCCCCCCGGGCAACGCCAGAGAGCCCAGCCCCCCTCAAGGAGTTGGGTCCCAGTGCCTAAACTGTGCGTAGAGGTGAGTCCGACTATATCTAGTCGGTAATACTCAACCTCCCACATAAGCTTGGGCTCCATTCTCACCAGTGACATGACATTCCATGTCTCCAGAGGTAGTCTCCATGTTTTGAGATCCAGTCCTCAAGGCTCCTGCCTTCGACTGCTACCCAGGTCTCCCTGCACTGCTCCCCTACGGATTTCCCAATGGGTCCATGGGTGAACGGCCCCACGTCGCTCCTTCGGGCTGTGTGCAATGTTGAGCATCCCCCCTGGCCTGGATCCAGGGTGGTCCCCAGTAACTCCAGTCCATGCAACATAACTCGCCCCTGTGTCAAACTCATCATACAGGGCTTCG
>KN500474.1:24058-37333 GCA_000787155.1 Scartelaos histophorus | reverse complement strand
CGCTCTTAGTCTGACCCATCCCCCAGGGCCTGTTTGCCTTAAGTGACCCTACCAGTGGCATAAAGCCCCCAACAACATAGCTCCCGGGATCATTTGGGCACTCAGACATCTCCACCACGTTAAGGTGGTTGTTCAAGGAGGGGTTATTTATTTATTCATTTGTTTATTTATTTCACACACACAAAAAACATAATTTAAGTCAAAAAGGTCTAACTCAGATCTAAACCAAGACCAGAATCAGGACTAACCTAGGACTAAATTAGGACCGGGCCCTGGACAGTTCAGTGCATTTGGTCTGAGTCAGGAGTTTGTTAATGAAGAGAATCTAAAATGCTGACAGAGAATTATAACTAATCCAGAACTAAACTGAGACTGAACCAGGACACATCATGGACTGTACTGGGACCAAATCAGGACAAAACTAGGACTAAACCAGATCTAAACCAGGACAGAACCAGGACTAGACCAGAACTAAACCAGGACTAAACCAGGACTGAACCAGGACTGAATGAGGTATAAACCAGGACAAAATCAGGACCACACCAGGACTACACCAGTACTAAACCGGACTGAACCAGGCCCAAACCAGGGCTAAACCAACCCTAAGCCAGGAGTAAAAACCAGGACTGAATCAGAATTTAGCCAGAACTAAACCAGGACTAGAAAAGAACTAAACTGGGACTAAACCAGGATTAAACTAAGACAGGGCCAAGACAGCACCAGGGCTGAACCAGGACTGATCCATGTCTGAACCAGGACAAAACCAGGAACAAACCAGGACAGAGCCAGGATTAAACCAGTATTAAACCAGAACTAAACCACTACTGAAGTTGTGCACATTCAGCAGTTTATTTCTGGAGATGGGGCACAGTTCTATAAATACATGGTGAGTGTATTTTTACCCTCTGAGCTGTTCTTAGATATAGATTATGTAACTGGACTTAAAGCCGCACTCACAGGAAAAAGGGAAATCTAGATCTGTGGGTAAAAAGGATGAGAAAGAAGAGAAAATATTGGAACACAAAAGTCTATTTAATTCCTCTAAACACATTCCTCTAAATGGTTTCAATATATCATTTTATTCCCATGCATTGGATCTCCACTGCAAATTTCTCTGATCTGACCAAGATTTTGAAACTTATATCAGGTTATTCATCTTGTTTTCAGATTTATAATCTACTTACTAGTTCTGAATTGGTTGTAGATTCTTAAAAATTGTCACATAAATTTCTTCCATGACTCAACTAGTCAGAAAATCTAGATAAACATACTTAAAAAACAAAAAAACTGTGGACTACTTTCATGTAAGACTGATTTCAACACACTAAAAATTTAGCATCTTTGAATTTACTATCAGGTCATTCATACTAATCTAAACTTGTTTATCTAGAGTTGAGCAGAATTTAAAGCATTTTATCCCGGATTTAGCAGAATTTTAAGCATTTTGTCTAGAATTTGGCAGAATTTAAAGCATTTTATCTAGAATTTGGAATTTGAGAACTTATTATCAGGCATGAACACTAACCATAAACTGGTTTTACATCTGTTTATCTCAAACTTAGCATCTATAAACTTATTTTCAGTGTGTTAACACTCACCAGAGACAGAAACTCTAGGCCAAGTTACAAATCAGATCCGTGGAGATAAAAGCCTGTTCATGGTAAGAATTAATGTATTTCACAGTATTTTGAGCTCTTAAAACATAATTAATATAATATATTACATAGATATGTTTAAATATAACTGTTGGACTTTCCAATTAAAGGAATAACATTCTTAAAAAAACAACAACAACATATGAATTCCAAATAAATCTTCCATTTATTTATTGAATTTACTTTTTATTGAAATTGCTTTTTTGCTATTACTTCCTGTAGGCGTGGACAGTTGTTGTTACTTCCTGTAGGCGTGGCCAGTAGTTGTTACTTCCAAGCCAAGCCAAGTTCCACAATGATTCATACAAATTGTTGATGAAGTCATCAGGAATAGCAAAGAAAGCGTCTTACATCCTCCCAGAGTTCTTCACGATTCTTTGGTTTTGCCTTCCATGCTTCCTCTTTCATTCTACCCCAGACCTGCTCAGTGATGTTCATGTCTGGTGACTGGGCCAGTCCTGGAGCACCTTGATCTTCTTCGCCTTGAGGGACTTTGATGTAGAGATAGAAGTATGCGATGGAGCACCATCCTGCTGCAAAATCTGGTCCTTTTTATGGTTGGGAATGTAAGAGGGAGCTAATACTTCTGGATATTTTAGGCTATTGATATTGCCTTCCACCCTGCAAATGTCTCGCACACCCCCACACTGGATGTAACCCCAGACCATGATTTTTACGCCACCAAACTTAACTGTTTTCTGGGTGAATCTTGGATCCATGTGGGCTCCAGTAGTTCTCCTGCAATATTTGCAGCGGCTGTGATGTAATTCAACTGAGGATTCATCTGAGAAATCCACCTTCTGCCACTTTTCCAGTGTCCATCCTTTTAGCAGCTGTTGGCCTTGGCAAATGCCACACGGTTTTTGAATTGCCTTTTGTTTAGTGCTGGTTTCTGTGCACTGATCTGACCGTGGAGGCCATTTCCAGACAGAATTCTACAAACTGTTCTGGTTGACTCAGGGACTTGAGATGACCAGCTGGCCTTGGATTTTCGAATTAACAAACGGTCCTCCTGAGCAGTTGTCTTGCGGGGTCTGCCGGACCTGGGCTTGTCAAAAACATCTCCAGTCTAGTTTGACGGCGACTCTTCCCTGGCATTTCAGTGCTTGACCCGGCATCAGCGTTCGTTAAGTGATGCTTTGTGTTTAGGTGGTACTTGAGACTGGTAGACCTCCTACAGTAAACTAATTCCGCATTGCATAAATGCACTTCGCCGAGGTATACATCCGCGCTGAAGGTAAAAGTCATCATAGTTCGCTTAATATAGACCCATCTCCCTGCCCAACTTTGAGACTATATTATCGGCGATATTTTTTATATCACCCGATAAGAGTCCCGCAAAAATACCACTGCACACAAGGAGTGATGGAGCAGAAGTGAGGAACCCCGTCACCAGCCATTCACCAACAAGCAACCACGCCGAACCAGCTCTAGAGCAAAAAAACAAAATTAACAGCAAACCAACAATACTTGCCCCCAAATAAACAAGCAGGGAAAAGGATTGATAAAGTTAAAGAAACGGTAAACTCAGTATAACAATCACTGAGGCCCAAATAAAAGCACAATAGACCCAAATAAAACGGCACTTGGCCAACGGCGTCTAAGGAACAGAAAACATACATTAATAACCCATTGAAACAATGTAGTTACCGATAATAGTTTAGGGATGCTACTGGGGGCTGCTGGATTCCTGTATTTGGACAGTTGTAGCCCTAGCCCTGCTTTTCCGATCCCTCGCTCCCATTGGCAGATGATGTGAGTTGGAATGACGACCAGCTGTCTGTCTCCTAGTCCTTCTCAAAGGTGGAGGGGCAGATTGGCCTGGACTAGGGTGTGGAGAGATGTCTTGTGGGGACATTGCTGTGGCCCCTACTTCGGTCACAGTTTGCATGGGCTGTGCCATGGTTTGAGGTTTGACTGCATTCATTCCACCTTCATCTAGTTCCGGGCTGCATGTTCCCTGGACGGTCCGGCTTAAAGGGGAAAAGGACAAATTGACAAACAGGCTTAACCAGTTTGATGGACATGACACACTTCTGTTGCCTTTCCTTGTGGGGCAACTGCATACACTGCTCCTCCTGGCTCGGGAGGCTGCACCACCATGAATATTTCCAGGGACCATGCATCCTGCATCTTGGCCCTCCCCTGGAGAGCGCGGTCCCGCAGATACAAACATTGTCCAGTTGGTAAAGTGTTCTCTTCGGCATGCCTATCAGCTCTCTCCTGCCTTTCTGTGGCCACTTTTATGCGCTCTGGGGCACTCTGTATAACCTCCTGTTGCTGATGTTGGTGTTCCCGGATACAAAGGCTGGTTTCACCAGAGATGGGTTCCCATATAGAACTCAAAATAAAGTCCACAGCCCGCAATGGTTCTCTATCAAACATGAGAAGATGAGGAGAATGGACAGCAGATTGATGTGGCATGGTATTGTAGTTGAACAGAACCTGGGGCAAGTATCGGGGACCATGGTGCTTTTGTTTATTAGAGAGAGTACGAAGGAGGTCATGTAAAGTCTGGTTAAAGTGCCCACACTGACCATTGCCCTGTGGATGGTAGGGGGTCATTCTGGCCTTTTTGGTACCATGCAGGTTGCACAGTTTGTATATGATGTCATTCTCAAAACTACAACCTTGATCGGAGTGTAGCCTCACCGGGACCCCGTATGTGTAGTCCTTTTTCAGCAAATCTGCCACGGTAGAAGCCTGCTGGTCACACGAAGGGACAACCTGGGTGAACTTAGAGAAAATATCCGTCATAACAACCCAGCTTAGCTGTACCTAGATGGCTGAGGGGGTTATTATCTGTCCACACCACGCACTTATTGCCCAACAGGTACTCACGGAATTTCTCTGACACGGCCCACTTCATACCAAGAAACTCCAACTTCATAGAACAATAGTTCTTTTCGGCAGGTAGCAAGCTGCGGCTGGCATAAGTAATTGGTCGAATCCCGCCATCTTGTTCCAGTGACAGAACAGAAACTAGACCGGAGACCAAGTTGCAAACTTGGGAGGGGCCATTCAGCAGCAATTTTCTTGGGGTTTTTAGCCACACCAGCTGCAGACCCAAGTAGCCCACCTGTTTCTGGAAGAAATGGCATTTGCGCAACTTCACTTTAACTCTCTGGCCGATTAAATTCTTTGAAAGAAATCTCCAAAGATTTGTGGATCATAACAAATGTTAAACCGTGTTATTATTTGTTTGGGACTGGCTCCACAAACTTATCATTAATCTTATTGTAATCGAGTGGGAGGTTATAGGTTCAATTATAGGATTCACTGAGTCAAAGAGAGGCAGAGTCACAAGTAAAATTTAGGAATAATTTATTTAGAATTACAAGCTTATAAAAAATAGATAATTTATTAGTATTAAGGTTAATAGAGCTAAAAGTAACTTTCTCACCAGGATGGGCAGATTATAACAGGTTAAAATACTCATTGAAACTAGACAGACAACCACACCGAACCAGCCCTAGAGCAAAGAAACCAAGACAAAACAAAACAAAAATGAACACAAAGCACAAACAAATACTCCCTCCAATTAAGCAAAAGGAGACAAAGGATTTACGTAAGCAAAGTACGGTAAACTCAATATGACGACAACTTAGACCCAAATAAAATGGCAATTGGCCAACAGTGTCTGTGGAAGACAAACATTAATGGTCCACAGAAACAGAATGAAAAATATAATCAAAAGGAACTTATTACATAACGAAAAGTAAAATGGCTGGGTTAACAATGTGCCCCCTCTGGCAGACGCATACGTTGGTACGTTACAGCGCTTAAAAGGAAATTAAAACCCAATTAACCGGCGACATGAAAACATAGTAAATAAAGGCCACACAGCAGGCCTACAGCATCAATGTGGAGGAACATCGCACACAGCAAACAGGTAGTGTAGAGGCAAAAGGGCAGCTTAACTCTAGCTTTAGCTATGGGGTTTAAATACCAATGGCACCCGGAAGCATGGGGCACCGGGTGTCATGTGATTCGATGCCCTGCAGGGGGCAGCCACAAATCGGTCACATTATGTATTTTCTTAATCCTAAATCCTTTCAGCTAACAATAATCATGTCTTTGGGCTTGAATAATGACACCACTTTCTGAAACTACTGTGAAAAAACCTTGCCATTTTGGTTTCATGTGAATAGGCCCAGTAATTACAGAAATATGAAACCATAAACCAGATCAATAAATCTGCATTCTGACAGTTACACAGCAAATTCCACCATCAAATTTTGACCTGTCCTTCAGCTCAATTCAAACTATTGATACTTTGCAATGGGGGTGTTCCTCATGTATGTCTATGGCAGAAAATGTAACAGTTACCATGGTGGCACAATGCTCACATTAGCAATAATAACCAAAAAAGTTTTAAAACAAACAAACAAACAAACAATAAAAGAAAATTTATTTAAACAACACATTCTCAGGAGCCTGTGGCCTGTGGTCTCATGGTTCAGTTTAGGTGTTTGATTTTCAATATAAAAGTGAGAGCTCACCTGTTGTAGTTCCAGCTACGTCATCTCTTTCTGGTCAAATTGTGTTAAAACAAAGCTCAGATTAAAGTAAATTTGAGTAACAGTGCCTCCAGTTAGCATCACACCCCAGGGAATATTGATGACATCAGCAACAAAGTATCAATTTGGATTCTGCAATGTGCTGATGATATGTAACCACGATCCCAGTCTATTTTACATTCTGTGCGTCTGAAAAAAACTTCATAAAGTTGTGATCATAGACTTATTTCCCCGGGGCCCCTCCCCCCTCCAGAGAGACTTCAGGAATAATAATGTAACAATGATCCGATGGAAAATACATATTACAACACTGCAGTCACACACAGGCTCATAGGCGGAGCTGCTTTATCATTTAGTGGAGCAGGAGACATTTAAAATAGTCCTATTCTGCAAAATGGACTACTTTTAACCATGTTATATTTGTTTACTTCTCATTTACCCTTGTATTTTGAGTTTTTTCCATGGTTGAGCGATCTTAAATTTTATTTTCAAGACGCCATCTTGTCAGTCTAGCCCATTTTTCACCACAACCAGTACACGCCAACTGCTCGGTTTGATGTTTTCCATTCTTGTCACAAATAGTTTAAAGTTAATAATAGTTTAAAGCCTACATTTTTGATCAAGTACCACCATGCATTGCTTTGATTTTAGAGAAGTAATTGCATTCTGATACTGAATACCACTAAATGAAAAAGTAACTGTTCTGGAGTAGAGGTATTCAAAATGAGTATTCAGAATATTTATTCTCAGTACAAGTATTCAGTTACTTCCCATAGCTGTAGGAGGGGCTGACAACATATGGTGCTTCCTTATGATGACATCCAGCTAACATTAGAGATTGCAGTATAATAACGTTTAAGTCCATGAATTTGTTTCTTTTATTAAGTGGTTTTAGATCAATAATGTAATTTAAAATGTCCAAATTAACAGAATGATACACAGGAGTCATATAACTCTCTTTAAAACCATTTAAGTTCTGCCATAACTGAAGGAGCCTCTTGGACACAATTCTATTTTCTCACCTGTTTTGAGTCTGTCTGACAATCTTCAGGTGTGAGAGAGAGTGTGAGAAAAGCAGGTGAGCCCAGTCCTGCACCTGTCAATCAAATGGTCCCTGCCTCACCTGTCAATCAAACTCAAGCCAAAAGAGAGAAGTGTGAGTGAAGAAACAATCAAATATGCAAGAGAGGTTTAAGGAAAGAGCCCTAGTTTAGTTCTGGTTTAAACCTTCTTTTTCCTGGTTTAGACTGGTTTATTCCCAGATTAGTTCCAGTGAAGTCCCTACTTTAGACCCAGTTCGGACCTGATTTAGTCCAGTTTTTGTTGTGGGTTGGCGTGGTACAGTTTTATTCCAAGATTAGTCAGTAGCTTAGACCTAGTTGAGTCCTACTTTTCATCCTGGTTCATTGTCTTAGTTGTGGTTCTGACCTGGTTTAGTCCTGGTTTAGACTTATTTAGTCCTGATTTAGTCCTGGTCTAGTTCATACACAAACCACAATTTCCCATTTTCATTTTGATCTTTTCTTTTATTAAAGACTTATACATAAATAATCAGTGCATTAGAGTCAAACACGTTTCGGTTCGTGCAGTTTACAATATTCAAACCTCACGATGTCAGGTAAAGCTTCACCCTGGAACATTTTCATGCACAAATCATTGAGATATGAACCCTGCGCAATCCCAGTCTGAGGACTACAAACATGTCTGAAGGCAGAAGTCACCAATGAGAAGTTTAAGGCAGAAGTCACAAGTGCATCATGGGAAGTGTAGTCCGCCGACACTATCAGCTCAGTTATGCCCAAAAAAACAAGAATCTACCATTTTATTTAGATAGAAAAATAAGGTTGCCATTAAAACCAAGTATTAGTGTTTAGAATTCAGAATATTAATCTAGATAGTAATACAAACAGATAATACAAACAAGGTCTAATGAATAAACATTTAAATTAAACTTCTAAAATTATGATTAATATTTTGAATTAATAATTTCTGCAGAATTTTACACCTTTTTATAATAATTTCATATTATCGATGTGGGCTCAGTGAGGCGTGTATAGTGTTGCTTTTTTGGCTGTTTTTCCCGACACACGCTAATGTCCCATAATATGTCTTTATTTGTGTGAACGAAGTGTGCACTGGTCTGAGGCTGGAGTTATGTAAGTGTCTCATTTTTAAAACATGGCCAAGAAAAAACCTGCGCACAAATAAATAAGTCATGTATACGCCTGCAAAATATGTACAATATATGTACAGAAGGTAAGAAAGGAGCGGTAAGAGACATAGTGAAAGAGGGAGGAGAGAAGAACTATAAAAGAAAAGAAGAGGAAGAAGAGAGGAGAGGGGGGCTGGAGAGAAAAAGAGAGAGAACAGAAAGAGAGTAGAGAGGAGAAAGAGAGAGGGAGACAGAGAGAGCGGCGGGGCTGAAGAACTGAAAGAGAAAAGAGGGGGTTGGAGAGAGAAAGGAGGAGAGAGGTAGAAAGAATAAGGAAAGGAGAGGAGAAAAGCTGAACAAGAGGAAGGGTAGGCAGAGAGAGGAGGAAAAAGATGACAGTTGCAGAAGAGGAAAAGAAAGAAAGAAAGAAAAAAAGAGAAAGAAAAAGAAAGAAAAGAGGAGAAAGAGAGAGGGAAAGGAGGAGAAAGAGAAAGACAGTGGAGTGGAAGGGAGAGAGAGAGAGAGATAAAGGAGAGAGAGAGAAAAGAGAGAGAAGAGAAAGGGAGTGGAGAGGGGACAGAAGCCAGAGGGTGAAGTGGAGAGGAAAGAAAAGAGAAAAAAGAGGAAAGCGAGAGAGTGAAAGGCATATATAGAAAGAAGACAAGAGAGGAAGGAAACTATGCAAATAAAACGAGAGGGAGCGGAGAAAGTTGCTACCAGTGGCTGGACAAAATGGAGGACAGAAAGTGGTTTAAAGTGTTGGACTTAACAAGCCTGAGATTACTTTGCAATACTTTTGACCCTGCACTATATAAATCTATTAGAAATTCACTGTTTTTGAAAGAAATCTCCAAACTCCATGATCCACAAATGCCAAACCCATAGACTGTATAGAGAAGTGGACAAAGGGAGTGTGGCATCACCCACAGTGTTCAGGTCCAGCCAAGCTTATAAAGGTTAAAAGTTATGGCTGCTAACCTAAATCAATTGCAAGTATCAAAGCAACCAGCAAATCTGTTGAAGGTTATACTGTCAATCAAACACTAGCGGGAGTGGCCTCAGGGAAAGAAGGCACCTCATTGGTCTGTAATTAATGTTCACATGTCGTTTTAGGGACGAAATAACAGGAGAAAAAAATAGCAAGCTCATGTAGAACGTGTTAATACAAATATTCTCAGAGTGATGAGCCTGACAGCAGCAGCTACAGAGAGAGGGCCGATGGTACTCAATAGAAAGTAATATGAAGCTGATGGGAGTTGATGTCCATTTATATATACAGTCTATGCTTAGGATCCACAAATGTTGAACCTTATGATTATTGGTTTGGAACTGGCTTCGTAAACTTGTCGTATTAATCTTATGGCTTAAAGTCCTTTCAGCTGAAAACAGTCACATCTTTGGGGATGAATAATGGCACCACTTTCAGAAGCTGTTGCAAACAAATAATTTCACTTTTATTTATACTCACAGAGAAGATGCTGAACGTGATTCCAGTTTTGTTTCATGTGGACAGGCCCAGTAATTATAGAGATATTAACCATAAATCAGGTCAGTAAAGCTGAGATCTGACAATTAAACAGCAAATTTCACCGTAGAAGTTTGACCTGTCCTAAAGCTCTGTAAATGGTCCACTCTCTGTCCTCCATTTAAATGAACATCAGATGCCTCCTCTCTGCCACATAGTAAAACATAGAAAACATGTCAAATGCTACGTGGTGCTACAGAGACTGAAGAGCCAACAATTTTAAGGTGTAATACCCAAAACTGCAGGCTTAAGGTGGAATATCAATAACAAAGACAGGCTCAGACATGCTTCAGGTACAAATACTGCAGTACACCACAAATACTGCAAGGGGTATTACCGTAAGAGTATAGTAGTAGTAGTAATGGTAGTACAAAAATACTTAGGTGATATGGGCATAGAAATGAGTTGCATTTTTTTGTTCATTATGATTATTACTTTTTATATATAAATTGTTTGTTCATTAAAAATACATATGGTAATTCATTTAATTATCATAAACATAAACTATGCCAGTTTAACAGAAAAACTGTCCAATTTCCAAAGTTTTACTGACAGAGGATTGGCTATAGATTTCTCAATTTAAGACTTAAGCACTTTTAGGAACAATAGTAGTAATAATACTAGTAGTACTAGTAGTAGTAATAGTAGTAATAGTAGTAGTAGTAGTAGTAGTAGTAGTAGTAGTAGTAGTAGTAGTAGTAGTAGTAGTAGTAGTAGTAGTAGTAGTAGTAGTAGCTGTAGCAGTAGTAGAAGAAGTAGTAGTATTTTGTAGTATTGTGGTAGTAGTATTGTGCTTGTATTCACAGTGGGTGACTGAAGGACTGCAGTATTCTGTGTGAAGTACAAATACATATAAATAAAGACGTTGTAAACGGTGAGAGGTAGAGACTCGATTTTGGAAGAGTCCAGAACGCAAAAAACCACCTGAGTCACATGACCAGAGCCAGGTCCTCTGCATTGGACCATCCTTCAGTGTCTCTGGGTTAAATTACATTTGACCCATCCTTTAGTTATCTTGAGTTGGTCTTGGTCAGGACAGCCTTAACTGGAAGATTTACCCTATTGTGCATGTCTCGGGTTGATGGGGGAAACCGGAGTGCCCAAAGAACACACAGGGAGAACATGCAAACTACACACAGAAAGCCCCGTGAGTGGGACCAGGACCTTCTTCCTGTGAAGTGTGTGTGCCATTAACTCAACCACTGCTGTAAATATTAAAATATTTTTGTCACTCAAATTAAAGTTTCCAAACCCCATCCACAGGAGAGTGTCAGGGCTGCGCCCTTCTGGGAAGAAGCTCTCTGTGATTTTTGGGCGACAGCATTTGAAACTGAAATGTACAGTTGCAGAATATGTCCTCTGCTTAACATTTCGTCAGAGCAACTGTTGGATGAGAAGGTCCAGCTGCTCCTGACCTGGATTCCCTGACTCAGACCTTAGACCTGGTTTAGACTCAGTTTAGACCTAGTTTAGACCCAGTGGTTTTATGCGGCTGGAGTTTTGCGTCACGTTTGTACTTTAGTGTAAACATGAGATGACCCCACATGGCCACACAGGGGGGTCAAAGCAAACTCAACCATCTTTAAGACTTTCCTAATTGAGGATCTGCACCTGCTTGTCTTCATGGAGATGCTTATGCTTTGCCTGCAGTGCCCTTACCGGTCAGATCTGTGGAGAGGCAAGGTGCCTCACAGAGATGAGATGAGCAGATGAAGTACCCCACTGTATTTATCTTGAATTTTAGTGGATTTTCTCTTTCTGCAATGTTAAAGAGGGGGTATTACACTTCTTAGGTATTAACAGCTAACACATAAGATATTTTGATCACCATGTTCCCGATCATAACACAATCAGTGTGAATCCCAAGAATTAAATACTGCACAAAGCATCAGGTTTGACAAGTATCTGTGTACAGTTTTGTATCGTGTTTCTGAATATTTATTAAAAAAATGGACAGGAGCATGAGTGATGTAGACTTAAGCGCAGAGCCTTGTACAGGGCTGTCCTGCAAACCGTAAGGAGGGGTCGAATATGGCCCGGAAGAGATTACTAAAATACTCAAACATGCATGGACGAAATATAAAAGGTCTTCAGGCATGTTATTAATGAGGGAACAATATATAACCATGGTAAAAAGCAGCAAAAAGTCAATTTAGCAGAATACCCCCCCTTTAAGATAGTTGAAAACAGGAGTTAACATATTAACATTCTGTTTGATTTTGTTCAGGGTCAATATTATTTTAGATTTTTAAACATATCATTAACACTTTTTACATTATCTGTACCATGCTCTTAAATACAATGGTGCACCGTAAATGATACAGTAAAAGAAGTCCCAAACTCTGAGTGAGAAGAGGGGTTTTCAGATGGAAGTGTGAGATGTGGAGCAAAAAAAAGTCTGGTTGTGATTTGTGTCCATATGTTGGAAAAAGTTTTGCTCAAAATTCCACAAACAAATCCCAAAATGTAGCTCCAGTTTTTATCAAGATATCTCAAAATGTGCAGTGACGAGCAGGAAGAAGACAAGACCGACCAAAAGTCCGGGTTCAGTCATGGTTTAGTCTTTGTCTAGTCCCATGTTCAGTTATGCTTTAGTACAGGGTTACTCCTCATTAAATCAATTGTGTGCATATGGTAGAAGTAGCAGTGGCAGTAGTTGTAGAAATAGCGGTAGTAGGAGTAGTAGTAGTAGTAGTAGTTTTAGTAGTAGAAGTAGTCCAATTACTTTGCTGTTTTTTTGAGGGTTTTTTTGCCGTGTCCTCACATCCTGCAGAAGGCTGAGGGTTCAAAGTCGGACTAATCCAAAAAAAGTGCTGTAATCGGGTCCTGGTGTAGAGTTAGTCCTGGTTAAGTCCTGGTTCAAGCCTTGTTTAGTCCTGGTTCTGTCACGGTTTAGTCCTGGTTCAGTCATGGTTTAGTTCTCGTTAAATATTCAATGTGAGAAGGATCATGCAGAAATCCATCCAAAAAGTGCGTAATTTCAGAAGCTTCCATAACTTCTCCAAAACTTTCCAAAGCTTCCAAGGCTTTAAACCAATTTCCGAGAACCAGGTTGAGCACGAAGTTCCAGGACTGTCCAAAACACGGAGAGACTTTCGGACAGATGCAGTAGCCGAGGTTGGTACTAAACATTCCCAAACTGTCCACATTTTCCAAAACCACTCCTTCCAGCCAGTGCCCAATACCTGCAGAGGCAAAGCTAAGCCCATATTGGTTGGGCTGTCTGGTCCAGAGCCTTCCAAACTTGATGGAGGTTGCTGGTTCAAATCCGACTGACCCTGCGTGCCATGAAGGGGTGCCCGGGCGGGAGCGGGTGGGAGCTGGGCAGCGTGTGAACTAGACTGTGGTGATGCCCGGGTCTGCCGAGGGTGAGTGAGTGCGCGGTCGGGAGGGAGTGGAGAGAGGGAGGGGGGCAGGGGGATA
>KN500474.1:6608-24005 GCA_000787155.1 Scartelaos histophorus | reverse complement strand
TGACAGGGGCGACAGGGGCGACAGGGGCGGGTAGGACGGAGGCTGAGGACCAGGTTTAATCCCTCTGGTTCTCATGTAGGACAGGAATTGGTCTGGGATCTCGGCCAGGACCTCCTTAGCGAGCCGGGCCATGCTGAGAATGTGGTTGCCACGGCGATCCATGTAGTCTCGAAATGGCACAAACTGAGAACAGAGAGGAAAAGGTTAAAGCCACAATGGGCAACTTTTTTTTTGCCAAAAATTTTACTAAAATAAAAGCTTGTATTTTGACTTTGATTGTGTTTATTGTACTGACCCGTGTCCTGGCTTGCAATTCCATAAACCTGACTCCTCCTGCTTGTTTCCATAGAAATGTTGTTCCATTGGCTATATAATCACCTCCAGAAAATTACATACTGCTGAATTGTGTCTTAACTCAGTGTAAAAGCATATTTTACAATCAAGGCAAAGGAGAAATTCAATTTGTCAACTGGACGTTTCACAGCTCATCCAAGATGCTTCTTCACTTCTGGTCAGAATGCTGGTGGACACTGCCTTATATCTGCCTGATGGGTGGGGTTAACTACTTGTTCACAGTTTATGTTTGTTAGCTAGGCCTATTGAACTGCACTGAGTCATATTGGGTCATATTAGCCTAATAATGCAGGCCCATAATGAGTGTTTTCACATGTCTGGACCTAACCTGGCTATCCTTATGGTTTTGTTTAGGTTTGAGGATGGAGTTGTAGATAGTCAGTGGCTAAGATCTGTACCTCACTATCCTCAAAGGAGTGGCCTGTGGCTTTTAGGTGGAGATGTACAGCAGACTGAGGCGTTTGTAGGTATGAAATAGACTGGGATTTCCTTTTGTCTGAAAATCCTATGTTTTTTCAGAAGCACCAGCCATGTAAAGAAAATGTACAGCCTTTCTCTTGGGTTCTGATTCTTTGTTATCTTGTTTCTTAGCTTTCTTTGTTCTATTAAAAGCCCATTTAGGGTATCCACAGACACAGAATGCGTTTGACATTGTTCTTCTTTCTCCTTTCCCTCTGTGCTTGCAGAACCCACTGGGGCCCAATGTTGTAATGTCCAAATACCTCCAAGTCTGTGCTGCAGTGTAATCTCTGTTTGTAACTTCAAGTTTGTGCTGCAGTTAATGGTGTAAATGAAAAAGCCAGTACTAGTCAGTGTGTATTGAGTCGCCAGTGAAGGTGTGACTGCTGCATCTATTAGAAAGTGTTTTTGTCATCCAAGAACAAGGAAATGATGCTAGTTTGAACACTGTTTAAAACTATAAATAATGTCTCCAGTACCATTATTCATATGGGGAATAGCCAGTCTTGCTCAAATAAATTATGCATCAGTCACTCTTGAGGTTTGAACCCTAAACTGTATTTTACTACATTTCAGCAGTTCAGTGGTTTTCTTGAATCTTAAATTGGGCGCTGAGGAGGTCACAGGTCAAAGACTCACCTGAACAATGTCCCTCTCTGCAGCCCGTCCCTGTGACGAAATTCTCTCCTCATCTCCGTCCAGCTCTATCATCTCTGAAAAACACAGGATTTATTTAAAGGGCCAATATTACACTGTTTTCTGATCTGTTATAATGTTGTTTCCTCATCACAAACAGACCTGAAGTGGTGTTTTGGTCCCATCACACATGTTAACACACAAATTCTGCAAATTTAGGCTGTGTTTTTTTCTCAAACTGAAAACATTCAGTTCCACTATGTGATGCCATGTGGTAATACAGGAAGTGTTCCAATGTGTTTTAAACTTCATGCATTAACTTGAATCATTAACTTCAGCCCTGGAATAGCCAATTTCTTCTTGAACAAAAGGTAAAAAAGAAGCTGTTGCATTTGAGCTTTGGAGATGTAGGCAGACTAATAATGAAAGGTCCTCAAACATGTGGGAATGAAACAAAACACATGGGAAAACACGGGATAGATGGAAACTTGATGCAAATTGTCTGAGCAAATTGTCTAGGACTAAACCAAGACTAGCCCAAGACTAAACCCTGTTGGTATTCTTCCTGCTTGTCGCTGCACTTTCTGAGGTTTCTTTATGAAAAAAGGAAGGTACATTTTGGCATTTGTTTTTTTAATTTACAATGAATACACAAAAGATGCATGCACTTTATAGAAAGTTTGGTTTGTGTGTCAGATCGGTTTGCTTGATGTGCCACTAAGCAGGAAATTGAATGAGTCTCCTGTATGGGCTTTAAAAATGCAGAGGAGCTGAAGTACACCAGAGGTAGTGTTTTGTTTGAATGGTTAAAAGATAAAAGCCCGTTCAGCAGATCATAATGTCCCAGGTGTTTACCGCAGACACATATTCATACGTTTACATTGTGAATTATCGCCCTCGTTTTCAGTCTGATAAAACTCAATCCTTTTAACAGAGAATGAGAGAGACAGATGTGCACACAGATCTGATGTTCCACAGGGTTATATGATCCCAAAGCTCTGGACAGATGAGAGGAGGGAGGATGGAGCGATGAAAGGGCAGAGAGAGATAAATGTATAAACTGGAACAAC
This sequence comes from Scartelaos histophorus, assembly GCA_000787155.1. Classification (NCBI taxonomy): domain Eukaryota; kingdom Metazoa; phylum Chordata; class Actinopteri; order Gobiiformes; family Gobiidae; genus Scartelaos; species Scartelaos histophorus. The sequence goes on along the minus strand of KN500474.1, from coordinate 21,486 downwards.
CATATCTGAGCAGGACAGATACAGGATTCTGGGTCTGGTTGGCTAATGGGCAAACTCCAAATGGATATCGAGAGGAATAGAGTGAGCCATCTGACTCTTAAAGGGGTCACATTTTGGGTTTAAAAGGTTTACATTACATTATTATCTGATCTGTTATAATGGAGTTGTGTTTTGTTTCATTCACACACGTTTGACGCACCCAAACCTGCATATTTAGGATGAATTCAGCAAAAACCCTTGATGTTCCCACTGTGTTTTTACTCCATATACTTTGACTAGAATCATATGGATAATTTCAGTGCTAGAATTGCTCGTCTGAATAAAAGGTAAAAGCTATAACAGAGCATTCTGAGTGTTAACGTATGGCATCAAAGAGGGGCTGTAAACCATTACTAATGTGCACAGAAGGGTAGTCAAAAATAAGCAAAACTAAAACCTAAACAAAACTACAAGTAGTGCAGTAGTAGTGAAATCAGATGCTGATTTAAGTAGCTGTTCATACTGAAAACGTCACATTGATAGAACAAAATGATGAACCTTTCCTGAATAGCTTTATCTTGAGCTGTGTCAGAACAAGTATAAGAACATATAAACTATACGTCATGGACCACTACGGAACCCACCTGGACAACTTAAGGATAACAGAGATCACATGGTAATATAAAAGAAAGTAACATTACTGTTGAAAATCACATTCATTGTCAAAATAAAGGTTGTTTTTTTGTTTTGTGGTATCGGAACATTATTGAGGATCAAGTCTATTCCTTAGAATCCAAATCGAGTTTGTAATTTTGGTTCAACAGTAACGCACAACTGTGTACTTGACTCCCTGGGTCTGACTCCCATAATAGTTGATCACAGAATGTAAAACCTGCTGATTAAACTGTCACAAATACTGAGTGAAATTTACCATCAAACTCGGCAGGTCCCACTCCAACGATGATGATGGACATGGGCAGTGACGCCGCCTAAAACACAGAGCAAACATGTGATGAGTGATGATGAGCATTACACCTCACAGTTACATGGTCCCATGTTCAATAGTAGAGTTTCACAGAGTAGTGGGAGGTCATTCTGGGTTAGTCTTGGTTCAGCCCTGGCTTAGTTCTTGTTTAGTACTGCTTTAGTCCAGCTTTAGAGACTTTTTTTTTCATAAAATGATTTCTGTTTAGTTGAATTGGACAGAGTTATTAGTTTATAATGGCTGAAGCTCAGTTAAACTCTCTCCATAGACATTGTGATTACATTTAAATATTGTGTGAAAAATTTCTATGCCCCCTGTTGACCAACTAACAGGTCCCAGACTGGACTTTAACTGGGAGCGAGCAAGTCCGAGGTATAAACCAGGTTTAATTAGGACTCTTATTACATGAAAGCCTGAGGGAGACCATTGAACTAAATGAGGTTTAGACCCGGTGAAGATGAAAAACTTAAGTGGACTCGAGGGACAGTGTGTGAACCAGAAAAAGTGCTGAGTTTATTTTTATTCATTATCTTAGATAGTAAGTTTTATTAGATTTTGGAAGTAGGAGTGAGTGATGTATCAGTTCCAGTATCGTTATCAGTCATTATGGATACAATTCGATACCGATATTTAATGCTGATATTTACAGTGTTGCCCTATTCTCTGTGTACTCTTTTTTAACAGATTATTGAGTCAAAAGAGTTAGAAGGCTGTTATGAAGTAACAAATAATACACTTTGTTATTATCTATATCAGCTCATCCCTGCACGAAGATATAATACGATCTGGAATATGAAACAAAAATGTCATGGTGGGAAAATAGCCTGTGTGGATGCAAACTTACAAAACCAGTGCTAATCTGAGTCACTGATCCAAACGACTTGGATTCTCATAGAGGTAAAAACAGGAAAACATAAATTTATTTGTGATTGCGCATCATGCTGTTTTCAAGGGCCTGCACTCAATGTTTTTTTTTTCTACCTTATTTCCTCAAACATCACCCAGATCAGTGAAGATTAGTCCTGCTTTGCTCCTAATTACGTTCTGGTTTAGTCCTGTTTTAGTTTGAGTGACAATGAATGCTATTGTTGTGCTCTTGGGCAAAACGCATAACCCACCTTGTTCCCAATGACCACTGGTATATGAGTGTGTGTGTGCATGAGTGAGTGTTTCCTTGATGTAAAGTGCTTTGAGTGCCTTAAAGGGAGGGAACGCACTATATACAAATGTGAGCATATAGTTTAGTCCTGGTTTACTCCTGGTCTAGTCTTGGTTCAGGTCTGGTTAAGTCCTGCTTTATTCCTGGTTTAGTTCTCACGTTGACGATGCTCTCTTTGGTCTGGGCCATGTCGGTGATGACTCCGTCTGAGAGGATGAGGAGGATGAAATACTGAGATCCATCAGTTACTGCAGAAGCATATCTGAAGCAGAGGCAAAAACGGGTGAAGTGAGCGATGGTTCAGTCCTGGTTTGGTCCTGGTTTAATCCCTGTTTAATCTTGGGTCAGTCTTGATTAGTCCTGGTTTAATGTCCTCAGACCCAAACTTGTGCATGGCATACTTTATATATTTCTCTTTGTTATTTGGGGTGATTGTGACCTGATGAGTGCTAAAGCAAAGAATTATATTTTTACATTATATAGTTTCTGAGAAAAACTATATTCCCATATGATATAATAACATTCATTTTATGTTTTAATCATTTTGATGAAACACAGTAAAGTAAAAATTTAATAATGATTTGCAAAAACTAAATGCCTGAACAACCTAAAATGTGTTGGACATATATGTCCACATATAGGGACACATAGGGGGCTACACATGATTTATTCCTGGATCAGTCCTGGTTTGGTCCTGTCTTAGCGCTGGATTAGTCCTGATTTAGACTTGGTTTGGTGTAGTCCTGGTGTAAATCTGGCTTACTCTTGTTCCAGAAAGACATTTGTGCTGACTGCAAGGATGTTAGAATGTTCCACAGTATGCTTTTTTAACCTTATCTATCTCAGTTTAGACATGAAAGTAACAGATGGCCAGGTTACAGTTTAGATCTGTAGAGAGGCGAGCCTACTCATGGCAAGAACACCTGCTTTTTCTTGGCTCTAGTCACTAACAGAAATGACCAGGTTCAACACCTGTGAATTTACCTTTTGGATATTTCATGGTAAAGTACAACATCATCAATAGGGAATTCTGTCTCTTGTCACCAAAATAATTGAAACCAGGTAAAAATGTCATTGATTTTCAGTCCTCTCCATCCTCCATGTTAGATTTACATTAGGTGGTATGTGGTATGTTTCTGCACGAGGCTGGTTGCTATGGCAGAAAGTTTATTCTGGGAGTGAGGGGGCGACTACAACTCAGGAGACCAGGAGTCTAACCCACAACCTTCTCACTGTGAAGAGGAGACAAGATAACCACTCTGCCACAGCAACACAGAGGACATGCACACTCCACTCAGAGAGATCAGGAGTCTAACCCACAACCTCCTCACTTAAAGGAGGAGACAGGCTAATCCGTCTCTGATAATATGAATTGTTTAAATGGTTAAATGGTGTAGTGAATGAACTGTAGGAGGAATAATTATATTTTCAAAATGTCACTTTAAACTTCACTCCTCCCACTCGACTGAATCAGCTGTTTTCACACACGTCAGGAGACAATAGGGCTGTTAATAATAGGAGTTATAGTACGAGACATGTCAGTGGAGACGAAGCAGTAAAAACAGTATCTTCATTGGCAATAGTAGTAGTACTTGTAGCAGCAGTAGTTGTACCCTTAGTATTTGTAAAATTCATAATATCTGTAGAAGTAATCTTAGCAGTAGCGAGGTAAAGGCAGCATGGTGGCTAACTCATACTTAACAGCAAGAGCAACAGGAGCAGTGGAACCCATCTCCAGATCTTGAGCTCGTCTTGGTCAGAACTACCTTAGCTGGAGGGTTTGACCTATTGTGCATGTTTCGATATATGAGAAACACCGGAGTGCCTGTGGACCTATTCACAGTAGCAGTTATAGTAGCGGCAGCAGTAATAGTAGTAGTATTTGTAGTACCTGGCCACGTGGTTGATGACAGGGGAGAAGTGTGTGGGTCCATACAGTCTCACAGTTTTCAGACTTTGATAATACGCCTCCAGAACTCCTTCTATCCCACTGCAGTATGGGTTCTGAGGATTACCATTCTGAAACATGAGAGACCATCAGTCAATCAGAGAAAAGAACAACACAACATCAGTCAATCAGGAGGGACAGCACATGGGAAAACTATAAGCTCCTTCAAGCTCTGGGTGCAATCGATTTCTATTGAAAAAAAAGTCATCTTTCTCTCTATAACTGCTGCTGAGCTGCCACTCTTCATGACTTTATTCACACTTCACTTTTTCACTATTTTGTCCATAAAATAAAATATGAACATTAACAACAAACTAATCAGGAAGATTGACTGGTTGCAAATGAGCTATTACAGCTAGCCAGGCCTGGATGCAGACCAAACTGAAGCTACATTCAAGTATAAAAGCAGTGGAAATCCAGTAAGTGGTATTATTTTAGGCGTCTGAAATGAAGAGGCAAACACTTTTAACTGACGTCCTTTTGCAGCCCTTCATTTGTTTGCAACTGAACACTACTAGTGATGTTACACTATAGTCCACTTCTATTACAGAGTCTATGCCAAAACCCTGTATGTTAGGATCCTTATAGTTAAATTTGGATGTTTAGTTTTGCAATGTGAGTTGAATTATTCACGGCCCAGATGTTTTTAGTTGAGTTATTGTGTACACAGCTGCAGAGTCTTGGTTTAGCAAGGAATCAACAGAAACAAATAAGTTTACATTTTTAAACTCCGACACAACTTGCCTCCAGGCTCACATCTGCACCAAACTCACATGAAATACAAAAAAACATCTCCAGAAAAACACAGTAGGATCTAAATAGGACCAGAAATCAAGATGGACGAAAAGAAGGGCAAGAGGATGTTTACACACAGGGTCATTATAAGAATTAGTATTGTCACAATAGTAACATTTCAAACTTAAATAAAAGACTTGATACTAAATGCAGACTCCGGTACCACAATAATAATAAACTCTCTTTTTTAGACATCAGAAAGTGATTTTTTTCAACATTAATTGGTAGTACTTTTATATTATCATGTGGCCTTATATCTGTGTAATCTTGTCCAGGTAGGTTCCATACTGGTCCATGGGCCAATACTTTGATGTAGGCTTATACTTGTTCTGATACAGCTTCAGATCATACTAAAGCTACTTCATTTCTGGAAATGGAAATGTTCATTTCTGTTCTCTGAATGTGACTTTTTTAGTATTTATACCTTTTTAAATTAGTATCTAGTTTTGATACTAGTTTTGTTTACATCTGATTTTCAATACTTTTGACACCATACAGTACCAAGAAGATATGCAGATCATACATTTGGAATGACATTTACAGGGACCTTTTTGCTGTTATATTGTCAGCATTATATAGTATTGTTTGTTCCCAAGGCAATAAAAACGTGTCTGAGCTCATCAAATCTGAGTGTTGCTTCAGTGACTCAGAAATCAACTGTTTGACATTTGTGGATTTGTGATTTCGGACTGAAAAGAAACAAGACTGTCCCTTTATAAAGCCTTTTTCTTACTATGACATTTAAGGGGCTATTATAATTCTGTGGGGTATTAATTGTCAACACATAACACTTAATTCACTGTTTAGTTTTTGACAATTTCCCCTCTGTTTCCTCTGTGCATCCCACTAATGAAACCACTACATATCACATCATGGTTGTGACGTTGCTGTAAACAGTTTTGTATCATGGTTTTGTATATTTATGAAAAATAGTTGTGGGGGAGCAGAGGTGAGGATGAGGAAACATTGTAACGTAGTAAAACGTTCAAAAAAGTAAATTATGCAGAAAACCCCTCTTTGATGAAACATCCATCTATTTTCTTCCTCTTCATCTGGGACCAGATCACGGAGGCAACAGTCTAAGCAGGGAGGCACAGACTTCCCTCTCTACTCACACTTCCCCCAGCTCTTCTGGATGGATCCCGAGGCGTTCCCATGCTAGCCGAGAGACATAGTCCATTCAGTGTGTCCTGGGTTTCCCAGTGGGACTTGACTGGAACACTTCTCCAGGGAGGCGTCCAGGAGGCATCTGGAACCGATGCCCAAGCCACTTCAGCTGGCTCCTCTCGACATGGAGGAGCAGCGGCTCTACTCCGAGCTCCTACCTCACCCTATCTCTAAGGGAGCACCCAACCAACACAACCAACCCAACCGCTTGTATCCGTGACCTTTCGGTCATTACCCAAAGCTCATGACTAAATATAAAAGTATTAATTATAAAATGATATAAAAATCTTTACCAGGGGGAACTCGTGGGAGACCCGTCCATCAGGGGGCAGTTTAGCTCCAAAGCCCAGAGCTGGGAACAGTTTATCAGAGTCGTAATCCTGAATGATCTCCCCCACAGCCTTCAGAGCCAGAGCATAATCGTTCAACTGGTATGGACTCATGTAGTGCAGAGAAGTGGGCTGGGACGGGTTACCTAGGAAACAAACAATAAAACCACTACTACTACTACTACTACTACTACTACTACTACTACTACTACTACTACTACTACTACTACTACTACTACTACTACTATTGCTGCGGCCGCTACTCCTACTACTGCTATGACTACTACAGATAGTACTGACTTATTACATCTATTTAAACCATGTTTGAATTGTTTTTTCCTGGAGCTTGTCACCTCTAAACTCTTGTGCAGGGGCAGGGCCCTGCTCTGTGGAGCACTTATGTCATCCACACATAACTCATGTTTTCTAAATAAACTGAATCTACTTGTATATTGTATATCTATATCATACCTGAATACTACCTTTAATCATAGAGGCCGATCTCAGCGGTTCACTTTTTTTTTTTGTTTTAATTAATTTCAGGTTTGTGGGGTGACAGGGGAAACAACTGTAGCTCTTGTGTTCTAGCTTCATTTTGCTGACATAAGCATGTCGGCTCAACATTTAAGTTTATCACAAGATAAACCTCACCTCGCTCTGGTGCTTAGCTCCTCCTTTAGCTAAGAGCGATACTACCCCCAGGGTCTACGTCATACCCGTCAAAGCAAGGCTTTTAAGTACCCCTCTATAAAACCACTACCAAGTAGTATTACTCAATGGTAACACTTGTGTAGTAGTTTATGTGGTACTGACCATTGGAGGCGGTGAAGTCGATGGCCACAGTGAAGTTGATCTGAGTCCTACAGAAAAACAGAAACATTAAACAGTGATTTTAAACAAACAGACACAGAGTTAGAGTTAAAAAGAGCATGACGGGAGGATAGAGTTTAAGATCATCAAGTTTGAGATGTAAACAAGAGTGTGAAGACCATGAAGACCGTACCCTCCTCTGATGTAATCCAGAAACGAGAGCTCAGAATCCACCAAACAAGACAACAGCGTCACCTACAGGCACACACACACACACAGGCCTAAGTTAGACTGAGAAGTTTTAACAAGATTTCATTTATGGGTTTTACACTGCAGAATATAACAGTACAACTGGACAACCACTTCATCACTTCAATATTTGTCTTTGAACAGTTGGACAGCCGACATGTTTAGAATAACACACACAGCCTCGTACTTATGGAAACAGAACCACACCAGCCTTTAGAATCAAGTTGATCAGTCACAGTGAAAGATGAGTTAAATGAGATAAAAAACAACTGATATTTTGCAGCCCTGGGAATGTGATGCTAAATGTAGGCACTGCTCTGTCTGAAGCTCTGTTACTCAAGATCAATCTGAGCTTTATTTCATCACAATCGGGCCATAAAGAACAGGTCAGATGATTTGTGCTCTCAGACAAGTCTCTCACACATAACATTACAGTCACAAACTAGCTAGCATTAATAGGACCGTGAATGCTAGTACTGATCACAGGCCTCCTGAAAATGTGTTGTTTAAAACCATTTTCTATTTTCAATCTAAAAAGTTTTGTTGTTTTTTTTTAACTTTATTTATTAGTGTGTGCATTGTGCCACCATGGCAACTGCTCAGTGTTCCAATACATATATATATATATATATATATATACATGTAGAAGCCCCCCAGTGTGATGTTGCTGGAAAGTATCAATGAATGGTTTTCAGATTGTAGAATGTGGTGAGGTCATACTTCCAGAGGGTGGCAAGAGATACATTTCCATAGTAATTATGTTGTACTTTATCTTAAAATATCCAAAAGGTAATTTCACAAATGTTGAACCTGATCAATTCTTTTAGTGACTAGACCCAATAAGTCACTGTATTACAACACAAACCTGCATTTGAACAATATTCATTTCAGCTGCTCCCATCTGTATTAAATATTACTGGCCTATAGAAAGCTATGATGTCAGCTGAGACCCAGCAATCACTTTACTCCTTAAAGGAATTGTGATGAAATTGAACTTCTGACGTAGAATTATGATTTTAGTATATTGTGGTATATTTTTCGTCCAAATGAAACTCACTCAGACACAGGGAGACCATGAAAACTCCACAAAGAAAAGCAAACCTGAGAAATCAAACCTGGAACTGCCTGGCTGTGAGGTCAGTCTAACCACTGTGCCACTACTACAATAGACTGGACCTTGGCACTTTTAACAACATTTCCTCAAATTAAACCTCTCCTTCTCTCCCCCTGAACCCTCTGCTCCTCTCAGCCTTTTGTAAATATGTGCCCACTCACCGTTCCTGAGTTCTGGTATTTCTTTTTCTTCTTCCCTTTCTTTTTAGGGTTCAGCACCTTTGAAAATACAAGCAGATTTACTTTCCATTGTATTATATGCCATCCCTGTGTGCCAGATGCCCTCCCTGTGTGTCAGATGCCCTCCCTGTGCCAGATGCTCCCCATTTGACACAAACCTCGTAAACGTGAAACTGTGACTGGCTGCGACACATTTCTCTGTAACTGGTGCTAAACTCTCCAATAAAGTCATGTCTGTGGAGGAAAAAAAAAAGTTTAATCCTGGTTTAGTTCTAGTTCAGTCCTGATTTAGTCTGGACTCACCCTCCATCTCTGTCCCAGTCGTACACCTCCACTTTGATGCTCCTGAAACAAAATAAAACATTGACATTAATACAAACTACACCATCAGTGAGACATACAGCACTTTGGCACTTCGTACACAGTGTGTAGTTGATGTACTGATAATGCACTTCAGACACCAAAAGCTCTTTACAGTGCCTTCTTTATTCACTCCACACTTAGGCCCCATATTCTCTTACCTGTTACAAAGGACCATCTTAATGATAATGGGTCACATTCATTAATGATTTCTTAAAAAAGCACAACTTCCACTTTAAGAAGATGCTGAGAGAACTCTGCACCAGATCCATAAAGAGTTTTTAAGCAGCCATATGAGCACCTAATACACCAACCACCAGATACAAACACCATGACAATCATTTACATTTTATTTATACAAAAATTAATGTATTATTTTTTTTACTTAAAAATGCGCTCTGAACTTCCATATATGGCCAATAGGGGTTTGACATTGACATGTGAAAGTGCGAGGGAGAGTGATGAGGAAGCCAGGTGGAGCTGTTTTACACCTGTAGTCTGTAGATTGTCTGTTTCAGCAGCAATTTCAAATGTCCAAACTCACATAAACACACTCAGTCAAGGAATATTTAAGTCATAAACTTAAAATAAAGCAAATATATACATGCGTTTGTGAGAGTGCTTCATGAGTGAGGCCCAATGTTCTATAGTTCTTGTATCTGCAGAGTAGTTCTTGTATTGTGCCCTTGTTAATGACAAGGTTGTGTGTAGTTGTGTGTAGTTGTGAGCAGCTTCTGACCTGTCATAGTCCCCATTGCAAAGCGCTCGCACTGGGATTTTAAAGGCCTGCCACACCGGGTCCAGAGTGTTCTTCACCACCTCTGTCTTATGGCAGATTGTGTACCTGAGGAAACACACACAGATTATGGGACTAAACTCATAATACATAGAAGAGCATTAGTAAATGTCTATAGTATAACACTGAGCTTGATGTCATGTCAGAATTCTATGGTGGAATTATGGTTAATATCTCTGGGCCTATCCCCTCACAAGAAAGTTCATTGTCTTCTCTGTTAAGATAAATAAACAGGTTATACAATTGATATGGGTATTCCATTCGATATTCCTGTACAGACAGATCTTTGGGTTTCAGAGTTAATATGAATTAGAGCTATTACCTTGCCCATAAAATCTCAAACTAATTAGTTCATCACTTTATACTGTGTATACCCAAGTGCACCATTACAGCAGCACTGTATAGCTGACTGGTGGCAATCTTCTTGGAACCTACATGATTCCAAGAAGATTGAAAGTTAAAGTCTTAAAAACGCTTAAAACAGAACTAGTACATTTTTAAAAGTTGGCAGTGGTCCAAAGTTATTCCTCACTTGCCTTATGCATTCAGAGCATCCTAATTATTCATCTGTTTAGTTTCAGTTTCCTGAGTTTCAACGCACCTCTAAACAACTCTGCAACCTGGACAACTGACATCAACTACCATTCTAACTTGCACTTTCTGATTATCTGACAATAAAATGCTTTATAATTAGATGCCGACAGTAACAACTGACTTAATTTTACCTCAAAAGATTATACAATATATCTTTACTTAGGAAAGACACATAAAGCTCAGGTACAAGGCCTTTAAAACCAAACTCTGGAACATTCTCCATGTCCGGAGTTTTATACTTTAGGTTTTATATGGTCGTGGAGATGCCTCTTCCCTCCATGTCAGCATGTTTTTGTTAGCATGTCTTTAGCATGTTTTCGTGGCCTCTGCTCTTTCTTTAACTCAAGTTCACGGTTCAGAGCTCAGTTTGAATGAGCCAGGCTTTGTTGAGTCAGTTTGTGTTGGTTCCTGGGGGGACTTTTCACAATAAAAGCTTCCCGGTGTCTCTGTTTCAGAATAAAAGCCTCTGTCTGTGCTGTGAGTGTGTCTGAGCCTGAGGAGGTATTCTAATGCTTCACTGCTCCTCATGCTGCGCCCACACAACACCACATGTACACACACATACGAAATACATGTACACACACACACTTAGTCAAGACCTCCCCCTTCCCTCTATCTCTCTCCCTCTTTTCTCCTTCTTTTTCTCCTTCCCTCACTCTCTCTCTTTTCTTCCGCCCCCTTCTCTCTTTCTCTTTCCTGCTCTTCTTCCCCCTCCTTCCACTCTCTGTTTCTCTTTCTCTCTCCTGGTGAGTCTCAGCTGTGATGGAATATAAAATCCTCCCAGCTCAAGAGTCACAAACTCAGATCTGAGTCAGGATCCTGGTTAAAATTAACCTGGTTCTCACCAGATTTGGAGCGTTCAAACAAAGATTTCACACTGATTGGTAGAACCGACACAACAGTGGAAAAAGCCGGGAAATCAAACTTAAATCCAGTTGAGAGAAAAACACAGACACCTTTGCCTCCACAAAATGCACAAACATTCCCTCTGCAGATTTTTCACAAACTAAATATCTGTTTTTGTGCTAAATAGGCTCAAGTACATCTGTCTGCATTGCCATGTTTGTCTTGGTTCATTTGGCGCTGTCCTCTGCACAAACCAAAGTGCTGCTCTGTGATTGGTCAGTCTTGTGTGGGACCTCACAAAAATGATGAGATCACATCACATATATATATATATATTCAATGAATTATTAATTGTTATGGCAAAGGTCCTAGAGTCCAGCCTGAGTCCAGGACCAGGACAGATCATAAGAGATTTGGACTTATGAGCTCTCATAACAGAGGTGATTGGCATCCTTACTGTGAGCAGCCTTGCATCTCCACAAACCTGGCCTGCAGGGAGGAGGACTTTCTCCTGTTCTCTTGTTAAAGTTGAGCTTAAAGTATGGGTAAACTTACGATCCATCCTCGTTGCTCCGGAAAAACACCAGGAATGGATCTGACTTCCCAAAGAAATCCTTTTTATCCAGTTTATTCCCACAGAACTGCAGCATCACCGACTCCTGGAGAGAGAAGAGAGGGAGAGGAAGGAGGAAGAAGGGAGGAAGAGAAGTAGAAGAGAGAGGAAGAGAAAAGAGGAGGGGAGTGAAGGAGAGAAGAGAGAGTGAGAGGGGAGGGTTGGGGAGGAGAAGAGAGATAGAGTAGAGGGAGGTTGGGATGGAAGAGATATGGTATGTAGAAAGAGGAAGACAGGAAGAAGAGGGAAGTAAGAGCAAGAGAATGGGGAGAGGATTTCAGGGAAAGGACAGAAAGAGGAAATGAAGAAGGAGGGAGGGAAGAGAGGTAAAGGGAGGAGGAGACGGAGGGTGGAGAGAGGGCAGGAAGGAGAGGAGAGAGGACCTAGTTAAAACAGGAGTAGAAATATTATTCCTCCACAGTCAAATGTTGGAGCCATTTTTATTTTTCGTTTCCATGGAGACAGCCGTGCTTAGCTCAATATAAAAATATAAAAACAACTCCAGTGTTTTACCCTGGTCCAGAAGGTCCAGTGCCCTAGGAGAGAGCAACGGCTCTACACTGGGCTCCTCACCTCACTGTGCTCTGATGGAGTCATATTCTGATGCAAAAAAATCTGTGTAATCCCTCAGTCGCCCAGATATGTTCCACAGTGTCCATGGGTGTATACTGGTCTATGTGCTCTTATACTTATTCTGATACAGCTCAAGATCATTTCTGTCCTGTGAATGTGACTTTTTTAATATCGATCAAATCAGTACCTAGTTTTGATACTAGTTTTAATATTGATTTTGATACTTTTGACATGCCTAACATGGCATGTACATGGAAATCCTATGTGTATCTATGTACACATAAGGGTGCACCTGCCATGTGCTTGTACATACATATTAGTATGTTGTCGGTGTCTTCCTGAGCCACTGTTGTTATTTTTAGCCTAAACTGTGTTACCGTGGAAACAAAACAAGCCCACGCTCACGTGAGACAGTGAAGGCATCGCAGCTAGACACTGTAAGACTATTACAGGTACAAACATGAGACTGTTGATGTGTCCTCAAGCAAGACACGTCCTCTGTGTGAATGAGAGTGTGAGAGAAGAGAGGCTGAAGGCACAAAAAAGTCAGTATTAGGTAGTATTAATATAACCCTGCACTTGGTTAGTAGTAGTGATAGTCGCAGTAGCAGTAGTTGTAATAGTCGCAGTAGCAGTAGTTGTAATAGTAGCAGTAGTAGTAGTGAATAGTGCTGTAGTCGTACCCTGCAGTTGCTGAGCTCCTCTGCTCTGACAATCAGAGTTCCACACTTTCTCCCTGGGATCCCCCTGGAACATAAACAGAAAAACATGATAACAGGGAAATTAATTTTTAAAATAACACCAGCAGTTTAAACATCTGTGTTTCCTTCACTCTTTCACACTAAAGTCTCATATTATTAAAGGGCCCATATTACGCTGGTTCTGATCTATGTTATAATGTTACCTCATCAAATACATACCTGGAGTTGTGTTTTGTTTCATTCACACATGTTTAACACACAACTCCTGTGTATGTAGGCTGTGTTCTTCTCTGAAACAGAAAACACTGTATTCTGCCTTGTGATGCCATGTGGTAATACAAGAAGTGCTCCACTGGGTTTTTAAAGTCCATGCAACTTCACTAGAATAAATTGGATGATTTCAGCCCTGGAATTGGCAATCTCTACTGAATAAAAGGTAAAAGTAGCTTTTACCACTATATGACATCACAAGGTGGAGCAGAGCTTTTTGAGCTTTTTGGGATGCAGACAGACTAATAAATACATTTTAACTCAAACACGCATAAATAAATCAAAACACAACTGTTGGGAATGTTTTTGACTAACATAACAACATGATTTACAGCTCAGAAGAGTCAATTTTGTGTAATATAGGACCTTGTAGACCTTGTAGGACTGAAGAAAAGCTACAGTATGTAACTCTCTGGAAGTGGCACAAAAGTTCAGAAAGTGAAAAGAATGTTTAACCCCTATATACAACATATGGAACATTATTTTAGCCAAAGGAACATTTCCATGGGAACAGGAAGGATAAGAGTTAGGTTAGTAGTTGTAGTAGTACTGGTCCTTACTGTGTGTATCTGTGTTTTACAGGGCAAGAAACACGGCCACAGTGAAAAAAGAGCATGCTTAGACAATACAACTACAACCTGAGAAGAGAAAGGAAGAGAGAAAGAGAGAGGAAAAGAGAGAGGAAAAGAGAGAGGAGGAGAAAAGAAAAAGCGAGGAGGACACTGGCCTCAGCGAAGAGACAGAGGAGGGAGAGAGAGTGAGGAGAGATAGTTGCACAAAGCCAGAGATACTGACACCGCGAGTAATGTTGTCGATTTCATCTGTGCAGTGGCGAGGAGGAGAGAGGAGAGGGGGGAGAGAGAGAGAGAGAGAGAAGAGAAAGAGGGAGGAAGAGAGAGAAGGAGAAAAAGAAAGAGAAAATAAAGAATGGAGAAAGAGGAGGAGAGGAGGGAGGAGAGATGGAGGGTACAGAGGAGTAGGGAGTAAGAGCAGTGACACAAAGGATAATGCTATCTGCTTCATCTGAGAATCTACAACTGTGTTTAGACCAGACACACAAAGAGAGCGTTAGGAGAGAGAAAGAGAGAGGGGAGGGTTGGAGGACGAGAGGAGAGAGAAAGAAGAAAGAAAGAGAGAGAGAGAGGAGTGGAGGAAGAGAGGAGGAGAAGGGAGAGAGAGAATACGAGAGTGGGAGGACAGAAACATAAGAAAGACTGGGAGAGGGAGAGAAGAGGAGGAGACACAGGAGGGGAGAAGAGAGGGAAGCAGGGAGAAAATGAGAGGGGGAGAGAGGAGGGAAACTGTTCAGTCTAGAGACCCGGAAGAAAAGAGAGAAAGAGGAATATGGAAAGAGACAGAGAGAGGAAGAGCGAGAAGGGAGGGAGAAAGAAGATGAGGAGACTGGAAAGAG